>VNJZ01004781.1:0-12435 GCA_008042795.1 Drosophila asahinai | reverse complement strand
AATTAACATGGGAATACATATTCATTTCTCTAGGATTTTGATGAGATACTAGATACTAATCCTGTCAAAGTAGCCATAACTACACAACCGAATTATGATGAGGCGAATAATGTCAATATTGTGCGTATCAATTGCTAAAAACAATTTCACTATAGATGAAAAAAGTGATTTCAAATGAGTTTTCCAGTAAATTATACTTTCTGTTAGCAGGATGTACACGATGACCATGAACTCCCGAATAGAGAATCACTGGGTGACGTTGATTTCGATATGGATATTGAAGAATATGTCGATGGGGCACCGATAGAATTTGATGATGACTTTGTGCCTCCTTATAGTGCCTATGTAAATCACAAATTTGCACATAAACAATTTCAAAAAATGTTTTTGGAAAATCCTTTTGGCTATGCTTGTAGCGTTTGCGATCGGCTTTGGTTCGAAAAGGATTTGAATAAGTGATAATGAAATGATAAGAGAGAGAGGATAACTTGAAGTTTCACTTCTGTCGTGCGTATGCTGAACACACCCCCCTTTTTTTTTTATTAGCATTACTAGTCGCCGTAATAGGTTTCCACGATTTCCCCGCCGGAAAAGGCGCTGGAAATTATCACGTCACAAGACGCAGAATAAGCTCTGTTAGCTGTGGGAAAATTCTCGTGAAACTTGCAGTGAAAACCCGTTAGTACTTAATGGAAATTAAAAACGAGAAAGAAAGCTAACTTCGGTAAACCGAAGTTGGTATACCCTTGCAGTCTGCAATTGGATCATCGAAAATCGAGCCATTTTAGTAATTTTGAAAATATATCGAATTTGAAGATTTTACATTTTACTTGTAGAATTTAACATTTTTCAGCTATATGATATAGTTGTCCGATTTTAAAATAATTATAACCGTAATTCTAGAACCATAAAAAACTCCTATATCTCAAAATTGATAGAAATACTTTTAATAACAGAGAAGTTAAAATTTTGTTTACATTAATTTCGCCATCATTTTTATGACAGCTATAGGATATAGTAGTCAGATTTCGGCCGTTCCGACATATATACTGCGTGCTAAAGAAATAAGACTATGCTGAAAATTTCAGCCCGATAGCTCAATAACTGAGAGACTAGTTCGCGTAGAAACCGACATACGGACAGACGGACAGACAGATAGACGGACATGGCTAGATCGACTCGGCTGGTGATGCTGATCAAGAATATATATACTTTATGGGGTCGGAGATGCCTCCTTCACTGCGTTGCAACAATCATGGCAAAATTATAATACCCTCTGCAAGGGTATAACAATTGCTTAATCATTTTCTTTAGCAGCAATTAAACAAAGTGTTTCTTTGTGGTTTTTAAGATGCAAATAAATTAACTTAAATTAACGTGATAAAATGAATAAATAAGTAGAGTAGGACCTCAGTAAAAACTACCCACACACTGCCACTCGTAATTAAATAATGTATTAGATAAAAACCAAGTTATTATGTAAGCGTAGGAACAGAAACCAAAAGAATAAAAAATAATAATAATAATATCAGTAGATTGTCATTTCAAGAAATAAACAAAAAGAAAAAGAAATACAAATGAAATGAATACACTGACAGAATTAAGTTAAGAAAAATTAGTTTAAATTGTTATGGATAGGACAATAAGTTAAGTAAATACGGAACACAAATTTTCTTAAATGAATACGATGTTAAATTGGATCTTGAAAATTTTTGATTATTATTAAAGAATTGTTTATGAATATGGAATTTGTAGCAGACAGCAAGGGTCTTTGGTTACACGTGAGGGTTTCCAGACCAGTGTTCACCAGACTTCGTGTAGCCTAGTGTATAGGGAGATTCGGGTTCGTGCACTTCTAGCATTGCTCGGTGCTAAGCTCGTCGGATTGTCGTGGAATCTTCCTAGTCTTCCCTATAACACACTCTGCACTACGCGAAAAAAGTTTTAAGTGCACTAAACTGTAAACTAAAGGGGTCAATCAAAAATGGGTGTAAACGGACTCAATATATGCGGACGGACATTGTAGGCAACTGCAAAACAAGAAATACTCGAAGTTAGGGTGGCTCGATGATGTTCGCCGCCTTTCTGTACCCTCCCTACCTTGATAACTCGTGAGATATTATTGACGGTTATCCCTTATTCAACGTTTATTCTTATATTTTACATTTTTAAATCACAAAACGGCAGCATAGTCGGTCAGCAAATATAAGCAAATACCGAAAAGTTAAACCTCAAAAATGCTAAGTCTTACTCAAATATATATAAGCTACAAAAAAAACTAGAATGCGTCGCAGCACTGATGATTCACATCGACTCATCGTGGCCTTCCTTTCTGGAACTTCCGATCAGCTCACTGCACTGAAGGGTGATGCGTCTTCGCATGCCAGACGGCGGTTCTCTCCTTACGTGGTCATTCTTCAAAATAAAACAGCAGCCTTCCGCGGACCTATACAGGTGGCATGCTCCTGGTGTTACGGTTCTCCTAGCAAATTGGTGGATCTATGGACTGGGCAGAGCGGGGAATGTAGTTGCCGCTCGTGGAGCGAGCAGTGGCAGAGCGTTCACGTGGACAACTCCTTCATTTATAGGCGATCACCTCTCTCAAAGTTTTGGTCACTTTAGCGCTACTTGTGGGTCTACAGGCTGCGTGGAGCACGTGTAGATGACGGGATGCCGGAGTAGTGGTCCGAAATGAGGTTAGGTTCAGATATTTTCGCTCTCCAATAGGTCGCTCAGTTCCTTCGTCGGACTGGAGTAGATGGACACCGCGTGTGTCGCGGGCAGGGTGAGGCTTCACATTCACCAAAACCGTCGAGTGGCGGTAGGTTACTGTTCCGCCTGAGGTGACCACTTCAACGAGACACGTGTCTTGTGGTTGGTGATAGCCCAGGTCAGAAGCATGAGGCGCTTCAGCACAGGTTGCACTGGGTCTTCAGTAACCTAGTCTATACTTGGTCTGCACTTGGGCTGGTGTTTAAAAGGGTTACGGGACGGCGTGATCACGCCGCCTGGGCGTTCACCTTGCCGGCCGGTTTCAACGGTCTCTTCTTCTTCTTCTTACAAAAAATCACAAATCGACTCTTATATTTACCAATTGGCTGGTTACCGTAAGGTACTGTGTATTGTCCTGGCTTGACTTCAGGCTTCAAATATAGCACGCGGTATAAAATTCTGTATACAAGATCGGCAGCACTTTTGCGTTTGTCTTCTTCTCAAGTTCACAACGAAATGAACGAGAACTCTATCGCAAAAAGTTGGCTGTACACCGAGGCGTTGTCATTGGTTATGTGTGTTGTATCTTTTACCTTGCAAGTTGGCATGAAGCCGCCTTATCGAATGATATTAGCTCCAGAGGAAGTCATCCGAAAGCAGTTATTGTATTCAAGGATGTGTTGAAGAAAATGGCTGAAATCGGGATCACTTCAATCGAACAATGGTTTCAGTGGCTGTGGTGGTGTAAGTAATAGATCCAGTTTGACTTTTCCACTTGCGCAGCACAATTCGGCCGATTCTCTTTAAATTTTAACGCATTGCAATATCGGCATAGAGTCGTCATTGTTCCAATATTTAAATTTTCATCATCACTGAAGTTTGCAGTGGGATCATATTGAAATGCCAAGCGATTTTATGATGCCAATGATCTTCATGACCTTCTTCTTCGGTAAACCGAAGTTGGTATACCCGTGCAGTCTGCAATTGGATCATTGAAAATCGAACCATTTTAGTAATGTTGAAAAAATATAGAATTTTGTAAATTTTACATTTTACATGTAGAATTTTACATTTTCATATAAATCAACCGATCGCTTCTATGGCAGCTATATGATATAGTGGTCCGATCTTAATGAAATTAAAATCGTAATTCTAGAAGCATAAAAAACTGCTATGCCTCAAAATTTATAGAAATACGTTGAAAAACAGAGATGTTAAAATTTTATGTACATTAATTTAGCCATCATTCCTATGGCAGCTATAAGATAAAGTAAACCGATTTCGGTCTTTCCGACATATATACTGCGTGCTAATTAAATATGACTATGCTGAAAATTTCAGCCCGATAGCTCAAAAACTGAGAGACTTGTTCGCGTAGAAACCGACAGACGGAAAGACGGACAGACAGACAGACGGACAGACAGACAGACAGACGGACATGGCTAGATCGACTCGACTGGTGATGCTGATCAAGAATATATATATATATATTATAGTAGTAACAGAAATCAGCAAACTTAATTCTCGTATAAAACACAAGTAGTTAAGGAAAATCTACCTAATAAGGTTTTAATAGATAAAAGAAACCGTTCATAAAGACAACATCAAATTTTTAACATATCTGTTTTAAGTTACAGAAAATGAATTCAAAAATATACGTATTGTTGATGACAGCCGCCACCAATTCCCAAATAATGGACTATACGAACCATGATTTTTTCTTTACAAAGATACTAAGGATGTTCTAATTTATAACTAATCTAGGTCTATATAAAAACATAATTCAACTCGAATCGACACACATAAAAACACGCGGGAAAGCTACAGTCGAGTGTGACCGACTGTGAGATACCCGGTACCCAAAGCATTGTGGGTTAATTAAATGATGATGACATGATCATGGAAAAAAGAAAATGTTGAGAAATTATGACAAAAGTTTCTAGAAATATCGTGAGCAACATCCAAATAAGACAAATGTTGCTAGGGACATGTTGCGCAACTCGCACTGACACTCTCTCTCAAAAGCTATGTGCTCAGACACCCGGAAAATATTTCTGAGACGTGCGATAGAGCGAGAGGGTGACTATTGACCCATTGTTTTGACTCAATGCTACGGAACCCTTTTCGAGTGCTTGAGTTCTTAGCTTTTGATAGAGAGAAGAAGAATAAGCATACACAGAAACTTTATTGTTTAATAACTTCCATGTTTACCATCCGAATTTACTCACATTTTCAAAACACGTCAGCGAATGCCTACTTATTTATTATACTACTGTGGGCAAAAATTAAGGTGAATTTTAAATTTAAAATTCGCCGACTTAAGATGGCGGACTAGTTTTTATACCCTTGCAGAGGGTATTATAATTTTGACCAGATGTTTGCAACGCAGTGAAGGAGGCATCTCCGACCCCATAAAGTATATATATTCTTGATCAGCATCACCAGCCGAGTCGATCTAGCCATGTCCGTCTGTCTGTCTGTCTGTCTCTCCGTTTGTCCGTCTGTCCGTCTGTCGGTTTCTACGCGAACTAGTCTCTCAGTTTTTGAGCTATCGAGCTGAAATTTTCAGCATAGTCTTATTTCTTTAGCACGCAGTATATATTTCGGAACGACCGAAATCGGATTACTATATCCTATAGCTGCCATAGGAATGATGGCGAAATTAATGTTAAAAAAATTGCAACTTCTCTGTTTTTCAACGTATTTCTATAAATTTTCAGATATAGCAGTTTTTTATCGTTCTAGCTTTAATTTCATTAAGATCGGAGCACTATATCATATAGCTGCCATAGAAGCGATCGGTCGATTTATATGAAAATGAAAAATTCTACATGGAAAATGTAAAATTTACAAAATTCGATGATTTTTCAACATTACTAAAATGGTTCGATTTTCAATGATCCAATTGCAGACTGCAAGGGTATACCAACTTCGGTTTACCGTAGTTAGCTTTCTTTCTCGTTTTTTTTGAGTTGGCAGGACTGTTGATGACATCTGGCGGTAATTTCATGTCAATGTCAGTATCAGTACTATATTTACGCTTGTGTTTACCAAACGATCAAGAGTGCATTTGACGATTTTTACAATGTCTGATTTAATTGAGCAGAGAAGTGCCATCAAATTTTGTTAGCGGAATGAAATTTCGGCAGCGAAAACGTTGAGGATGTTGCGAAGGGCCTTTGGTGATTCTACCGTGTCTCAGAAAAATCTTTATAAGTGGTACAAAAACTTCAAAGAGGGTCGGGAACGTGTTGAAAAGAGCACGTCAAAGTCGTTCAAAAATCAAGGTTATGATGACAGTTTTTTCGATTTTCGTGGTGTGGTGCACTATGAATTCTTTTCACCTGGCCAAACTGTTAATAAGGAATATTATTTCGGCGTTATGCGTCGTTTGCGTGAATCAATTCGTCGAAAAAGTCCAGAATTATGGGCCAACAACTCTTGGTTTTTGCGTCACGATAATGCACCGTCGCACACTGCACTCGTTCTTCGTGACCATTTCGCGAAGAATTCGACGCATATCGTTCCGCAGCCACCGTATTCTCCTGATTTGGCTCCGTGTGACTTTTGGCTATTCCAAAAACTCAAGAGAGCACTCCGGGGAACGCGTTTCGTTTCGATTGAAGAGATAAAAGCGGAATCGACGAGGGCGCTAATAGCTATACCGGAAAGGGACTATTTGGCCTGTTTCCAGGATTTGAAGAAACGTTGGCATAAGTGTATTTTATCGGGAGGGGATTACTTTGAAGGGGATGAAATTGATTCAGGAGAATAAATACCGAATTTTCATAGCCCAAAGTATGGGCTGTCAACTTATGCCCCCGTTACCACCATACATATTGCTTAAAAAGAAGTTTGGGAGAGCGGAGTGGAAGGCTCTTGCGGACTGGAATTCCAAAAGGAGAGAAAGAAAGCGTGCGAGAGCGCTGGGGTCCGTGAAGCGGAACATTTTGAAGCAGGCTGTTGAAAATAAGCTCTCTTTTGGCGCGAACAGATATAGTTATCCGATTTGAATGAAATTCGAGTTTTGAAGCCACAATTAAATAAAAGGATCATATAGTATACTTAATTTGAGTTCGATATTTTTATAATCAACTAAAATCGGCTAGTTTTATTCGATCGTATGAGAGCTTTAAGCTATAGTGGTCCATCGGCTGCTTCCTTCACTGCGTTGCAAACTTCTGGTCTAAATTATAATACCCTCAAAGGGTATACAAATGTATTTATGGTGCCTTGCCTTAATCTTAAGGTGGCTTTCTTAAATTCATGGAAACTTTTTCTTAATTTAAAAAAAGATTTCTTAGTTTTAGGGCAATAATTTTATAAGGGCTATTTTTTTTAATATAGAAAAATATTTGTGCTAAATCTATTTATGATTTCTGTGTTAGTTCCAGTAATTCAAATTACTACATCATCGTTTTCAAAAAATCTTCGCGAACTGTTTTAATCTTTTGAGTTTCCGTATCCGTACAAGGGGAATCCAATCATAGTCAAATTTATTCCAAAAACGTATTCCGTATTTTTCTTTAATGTCGATTAACGTAATCTTTATGAGTTTCGACTATTCTTTCGCAAACTGAAACAATTTACTGATGATGTCGCGATTTTTTTCAGTGAACGGAGACATTCTCAGTAGTACTCTACTAAGATCCTGAATATTCGCTTTTATATAAACTTAGGTTACCTCTGTATGAAGCAGTTCTTTATCCTTTTTGATTCTGGCAATGCGCTGCTTGCACTAGCAATATTATGACTCTGTATTTGTCTTTTGATATTTAATAGACAGCGCCTCTGATAAATTGTCCGTAGTGAAATCGTTGGGGTCATTGGCAAGTATCCCCTTCCCCTTCCTTGTGAACTTTTAACAATACTCCAACATTTTTATTTTTTTTTGCTTTTCTCTTCTACGATTGGTTGATGTGGGCGGTTCATATTCTGCCAATCCAGTTTAGTTTTCTAAATGCGCTGTGTCTTGCGACGCCCTGCGCCGCAATTAATATACATATATAATTAATCATTTCATTTATTAAGGTTAGGTTATGTCTGAAATAATTTGTATTAGATTATATTGCAATAGTTTATACAATAGGGTAAAATAAAAGAACGCGCGATTTTCAAAAAAGAAACGGGCCAGGCCTGAAATATGGGCACTTAAGCCATGTGGCAACGCCAATGGACGGCGCCCTATCCAAGGGAGTACAGCAGCCCTGGAACAGCTGACTCCGATAAGGAGCCTTCCGTCATCTGGCAACCCCAGCGTCGATCGATATTCGATAAACTATCGAATGTCTATGAGGCAACGCACAGCTGATCTCGGCCTATATAAAGCCACACTCAGCCAGATGCCGGGCACTTCTTTGCGAGCAGCGCAACCGACCACATCTGGGTATGTCCTCAAGTAGATATGAAATACTAACTATCCAAGTAGGGGAAGGAGAGCACGGTTCCCGTAACCGACTCCACCTAATCCGTAGCACAGGGTAGCAAGCGCGGTTTTGGTAATCACCATTACTCGTTGCATGGGGTTCAAGGTCTGGCTCTCGCTAGCCGGCTTTGATGAGCACAGGGTAGCAGAGACGGTTTACGTAACCGAATCCGCACAACACAGTCGAGCACAGGGTAGCCGAGGATGGTTCACGTAATCACCTCCGCATAGCATAACACAGGGTAGCAGAGAGCGCTTCACGCAAACTCCTCTGACGAGCACAGGGTATCACAGCACGGCTCAAGTAGTCGCCAATCTCAGGAGCACAGGGTCCACGGTCGAGCTCAAGCTAGCCGACCGGGACAGAAACAGGGTATCGACGAGACACAGGTGCGAGGCACAAAATAGGGAACGGACAGCACGGTGCGAGCAGGAACGAGAGTCGGCCAGCCCAGATTGAAACTCCGAAATCCGAAACATCCGCGCGTTATTGAACTCTTCCCGCGGCTTACAGAGTATCATCGGTGCGACCCAGGCCGAGAACAACAATGCATCTTCTTCTCCCTCGCAGAGCTTCTCTTTATTTCTTTCTTTCTCTTTCCACAGCATTTAAAATACACGAACACACACGAGATCAATAAAAACATACACTTGAAATCTGAATTCTTTGACTCTTTTCTTGGGAGTTGGAGCTTGAGAGGGGCCTGGACTTATACATTTCTGTGACGAACTCCGACCACGGCGAGCTTGCCGCGCAACCCAAAAGAGGGTCGTTACAGTCTAGATTTCAATTTTTAAGTACATCGAGGTGCATTCTCCCATTTCTCCTAAATACGAGAATATTAACAGCGACGATTACTCAAACTATGGTTTACGATTCCAAGTTCATTGCGGTCTTTAAGTTTTTAAGCATATCACATTATTTTGCGTTATTCAACAACATGATTTTAAATTAGTTAGAATGTATTGTCAAAGTTCTAATACAACTTTCAGTAAACTATACAAAGGATTACTTTTTTGATTCAATATATAGTCACATATTTTTTCTACTAGGTACTGTTTGATAAAGAGTCTTATAAAAGGGAGAAGGGGTTTATTAATGGGAAAAATAACAAAGCAACAAGTTACAAGTATTAACATCGGGTTTTGTTTGAATTATGCACGGTCCTCACGACCACTTTGAAAACGTTGAAACCACTCGTGCACTCTGCTACGGGATAGGCAATCATCGCCATAAACTTGTTTCATACAAAAACATACTGACACTTAAAACGCAATAACCTCACTTCCAATAGAGGAAATGTCATGAAATTTTTACTGGAAGTCGATAAACGATAGCAGATTCTAACGCACCAGTTGACATATAGATGGCGCCACTAGAGGGCGCTAGACTAAAAAAGTCCTGTTTACTTTGGAACTCACCTTGTATTTACTTTAAGCCGAAAATCACGCATATAGCTTATAAACCGTTTTTTATGATTTTTGAGGGCGGAAGTGGGCGTGGCCAAATTTTAAAACAAACTTGATCTGCGTGCAACAAATTCCAATGTTGTCACCAAATTTGGTAACTCTAGCTCTTATAGTCTCTGAGATCTGTTGTTTCACACGGACAGACAGATGGACAGACGGACATGGCTAAATCGACTCGGCTGGTGACGCTTATCAAGAATATATATACTTTATAGGGTCGGAGAATTCTCCTTCTGCCTGTTACATACATTCTCGGATGGTACAAGGGTACAAGGATATTATAAGTTAGTGCCAACCGAGAATGTATTTATCAGGCAGAAGTATATATATTCTTGATCTGCTGACGTCCTCTAAGGATTTAAGTAAAATCGGATAATAAACATAGAAGTTATTAAACAGTAAAGTTTCTGTGTATGATTCTTCTTCTTCAGTGTTGGCAGCACCAATGCGCGTTCCTTAAGATTTTTAAGCTACATTAGTCTTTTTTTGGTGTTGCTCATAATGTTTCTACCAATATGTGTCTATATTTGCCAACATTTTCTTTTTCCCATGTTCAAGTATTATTTAATTTCACAAATAATGCTATGGGTACCGGGTACCCGGAAATACTAGTATGTAGCTTTTCTACTTGTTTAAATGTAAAATATTAAGAAAAGAAAGCAAACAAAAAAAAAAAAACGAAAAATTAACATAAGAAAATAACAAAATTATATCAAGTGGGACTTGCGGTCGCACTTACATCGAAAAATGAGCAGCTTCACCCGCCACACCAAGGCTCCAAGCGGATGCGGGCCGACTTAATGACAATATGTTCTTAATAGCCATGAAAAATAATGTGGGCTTCCATATCAGAACATACAAATGGACGACGATTTTAAGCTCCTGCTATATCTTTGTATTATATCATTGATTTCACTTAAATTTTAAAAGCACGTCAGCTTATATGTAATATCATATATATTTACATTAAACTAAAACTATAGGTTAGGTTAGGCTGTTACGGTAGTCAGAATTACTTCTAGCTCACTTAGAGCATTAAGGTTTATTTTGGTGCTGTTTTTGATGTACTCCTTTTTTCCCTGCAAATGGCCTTTAGCTATTTGATCAGCCGGAAGCACGTCAAAAGTTTAATATCCTACTAATGGATATTGTCAAGATCTGAGATGCTGGTTAGAAATGGGTCTCCTAAGTGGGTTTGCCTTCGTCTACAGATTGATGAACACGAGGAGAAGAGGTGCTCCACCGTTTCTTCTCTCCTCATCTCTACAGCTCCCACTGAAATCATTATAAAGTGCACCAAGTTTGCGTTTCTACTATTTCTACTTGGCAGTGGCCTTGTTAGGGCACACAAAAATGTGCACCAGCTTTCGCAGTTTATTTTGAAGAGCTCTTTCGTGCGTTGCCTATCTGGCAATTTGGCCCGTCGTGCCAAACCAAATTCGCCAACTGTTCATAATGGTATTCGATTATAAGCTTACAGGAAGCCATATGCATACCTATGTTCTCTTTATCCAGAAAGAATGGAATAGTAGTGCCTAGCTTGGCCAGCATATCAGCGATGCAATTGCCCCTGACGTCCAGATGACCCGGAACCCAAATGAGCGAGCTTAAAATAATAATTGATATTTAGTTGGTTGGAGAAGATGTCTAGTCCCACTCCCATTCGCTTTTTATACCAGGTCCCCATAGGGCACAAGGGTATTATAAGTTAGCGCGAACCGAGAATGTATGTACAGGCAGAAGGAGGTATTTCCGACCCCATAAAGTAAATATATCCTTGATCAGATTCACCAACAGAGTCGATTTATCGATATCTGTCTGTCCGTGTTGGTAAACAGATATTAGAGACCATAAGAGCTAGAGCCACCAAATTGGTGAAAACATTATAATCTGTTGCACGCAGATCAACTTTGTTTTAAAAAATCATAAAAACGTTGTATAAGATGTTTAGGCTTACAATAATTAAATAGGCATTCACGGACGTTTTCTGAAAATTTGAGTAAAATCGGATGATAAACATGGAAGTAATTAGGAATAATTTGCTTTTTTGGATGTAACTCAATATGTTTCCAGCTACATTTGTCTTTATTTGTCAGCATTTTCATTTTTCCATGTTTATGGGCTATTTAATTTCACCCACAATGCTTTGGGTACCGGGTATCTCAAAGTCGGTCACACTCCACTTGTTAAATTTTAAAATGAGGGAATCTTGGGGACCGGCTTTACCCAAATGCCACTCGTCTCGTTCCGTGATATTAATTTTAAATGTGGTACAGTAGTCTTTTTCTCCGGAATAAGTGGGTTCGTCATGATTTCAGAATGTCCCGAGGATTGGGCCGGCTATTTCCAGGCCTGGTAGGTTGAGGATTCCGTTAGGGGCTTCATTAGGTGTTGTTTGGATTACTCCACAGACACAGAGACCAGCTGCTGTTTAAATTTTTCCAATTGTTTGTGTATATTTTTTTAGGGCTGGCCACCATGCCGAAACTCCGTAGGGTAGAGTGGGCATAACTATTACCGAATAGATCCAGCTTACTATTGTGGGATTCATTTCCCATTTAATATCCATTGCTTTTTGGTGCGTTTAGTGGTTCTTTAGATTCCAGTTTAGTTTTCAATCGACTACAACCCCTAGGTATCTCGCGCTTTTGCAGAAGTAAAGTCAATAAAAATATATTGTGGGAAGGATGCGGTGAGAGCTCTTGTACATGTTTGTAAAGAGTTGAAGTTCGGTTTAAACTTCCCTCTTGTAACCACCCCCTTCAATCTCGCATATTATTTTGTTGATAACCATGTTCCATACAAGAGGAGAGAGGACTCCACCCTGT
>VNJZ01004773.1:0-10216 GCA_008042795.1 Drosophila asahinai | reverse complement strand
GATGTAGGTTCGTATAAAAATAATACTCAAAAATACACANATTGAAACTATAGAGTATAAAAACTAAACTTTGGAGTATACATTTGATAGTTTGAAGTATACAATTTATACTAAACTCGTTATACAGCTTGAGTAAACTTTTAAGATATTACAATAATGTTTACAAGGCAAATATTCAAATATTATCCTTAGTAAAACATCATTAATTTAGTCATTACCCATCAGTGAAAAGAAGCTGCGAAATAAATAAGGGAAAAAAGCTTGTGGAAAAGCTGGCCATGGTGAAGTCCAAATCCAAGTCAAGCAAAAATGAAGACAAACAAAAAATGGGGCTACTACGACGGGGGGGGAATGGTCAACGAATCTAGGGGCACTGAGAGAATCAAAAAGCAGAATCAGAGTGCGAAGCATAACGGCGAAAGAAGGCAGAGTGAAAGAACAGCGTGAAATTCCAATGAAATTACGTATGAATGATTTTTATTATTAAAGTGCGCCATTGCCCCGCCGACTGACTGGTTCGTCGTTGTATCGCATGTACATATATAGTGCCGATATATAGACAGCCAGATATAATACAATAAGCAGAGACATCGCCCCTATATACACATGTACTGACCAGCTCTTATTTACGACTAAGTATGTCACAATTAGTCTGGGGCGATAAATATTCACGAGTTGCTCTGCTTTGATTGAACTTTCAACTGAAACTTGCATTAATATATTTTCTTTTTTGAATACAAGGAAAATTGAACAGATTAGAAATGTACCTTTGCAACAGAATAGGTTTAAATTATTTTAAATTTCAATGAAAATGTATGTCGTACTCAAATTTTAATTGGAATTTAGTTATATTTTGAAATTTTACTTTGTGCATTTTTTGTACCTTTTTATTTATAATTTACATTTTATTACAAATTATTCCACGTTTCCCAATAGTTGATTTTTCACCCTATTCAATCTGCCATTCCTTGTTTGCTTTTTTTTGCATTGTTTGCTCTAATTAAATCTTATCTAAACAATTTTAAGTACACATTTTTTCACTGGCTATAAAAAAAAAATCGGCGAGCAAAGTTTGAGGGCAATGTTCTGGGGCAAAAGTATATACTTCGTACACCTAGGTACATACTTATGTATATTCGTTACATACAAAGCTGAAACAGACCAAGATAAGAAGAGAAGAAAAAGGTTAAATAAACTAGGAATCAAAATCAATAACCCAATATAGGCACTAGGACAAGAGCTGTCGGAGAAAAGAAGAAAAACGAGAAAGAAAGCTAACTTCGGTAAACCGAAGTTGGTATACTCTTGCAGTCTGCAATTGGAACATTGAAAATCGAACCATTTTAGTAATGTTGAAAAAACATAAAATTTTGTAAATTTTACATTTTACACGTAGAATTTTACATTTTCATAGTGATATAGTAATCCGATCTTAATGAAATTAAAACCGTAATTCAAAAAAACTGCTATCTCAAAATTTATAGAAATACGTTGAAAAACATAGAAGTAAACATTTTTTACATTAATTTCGCCATCATTCCTATGGCAGTAGTCCGTAGTAGGATATAGTAGTCCGATTTCGGTCGTTCCAAAATATATACTGCGTGCTAAGGAAATAAGACTATGCTGAAAATTTCAGCTCGATAGCTCAAAAACTGAGAGACTAGTTCGCGTAGAAACCGACAGACGGACAGACGGACATGGCTAGATCGACTCGGCTGGTGATGCTGATCAAGAATATATATACTTTATGGGGTCGGAGATGCCTCCTTCACTGCGTTGCAAACATCTGGTCAAAATTATAATACCCTCTGCAAGGGTATAAAAATCACCGCGCAAAAGGCAGAACTGATCAATAAATATGCGTATTGTACATATATTAGGCCCCTCCATACATGCATAATGTGCTGTATGCGCTATATATACATACATATCGTACATATAGTAACCGATTTATAGGGAACTGTGAGCTGCGGCTATAACCCACAGCCAAAAGGCAATCGAAGGCTATCCTGTCTCGTCGTCGTGGCCTTCGTCATCACCTCGCCCCGTCCCCACCATTCGATGATTTTTCTGCCTTTCTGGTGACGACGAAATGCGATTGAAACGTAACTCCCGATAAAGATGGATACCAAAGAATCGGACAAAATGAGTGACTATGGTCGGTGGCCTGGCCCTGAGTCACCATCCTCGCTATAAGCGAAAACATGAAATCACTCAACACTTATCCTCTATAAGTTTTAATTCTCGTATTTTATTTATCCAGAGAATGAGTTCCAATGACAAAACGATTTGAGAATTCGTTTCAAAAGATGTTGAACTCACCGAAATCTACGTTCAATCTTAAAATTGTACATACTATGTGTATAAAAGTTTAATAACCGATTTGTAGTCGTGTTATATCAGTCATATCAGTCTGTTTGGCATGGATTTCCCCTGTATGTGTTGTGAGTTTAAGTAATTTTCGTTTAAAATTTGATTTTGATCCTATCCTATCCTAAACAGAGGTAATAAGTTCATTCGTCTTTAACATTACCTAATTTCGGAGTTCGTATGTATGTATGGAGGGACCCAAGTACTTAAGCAAAAATTTAAACATGACAGCGGTACAGTAGTTAAAAAGTAATAGGGTACAATGGTACAGTAGCTAAGTAGTACCATGAACGAGTAGTTATATGGTACTGTTGTTACATTTGTGCTGGGGGACATTAATTTCAGTTTTACCGGGGTACAGTAGTACAGTGCGTAATAAGTTCAATGGTACAGTAGTTACTGTAGTACCGTGGTACAAAAGTAAAATAGTTCAGTAGAATAGTAGAACAGTGGTACAGTAGTTGAGGGAAACTGATTAAGTAGTACAGTAGTACATTAGTAACGTGGTATATTATATTAGTACCATGGACCACTAATTATAGTAGTACCGTGGTACATCAGTAAAGTAGTATAGTATAACAGTAGTTAAGCAAAACAGTGGTGAAATAGTGAAGTAGTACAGTAGTACAGTAGTACTAGTAGTGGGACACTTACATATTACAATAGTACTGTGGTACAGTAGTGCAAAAGTACAGTGGTACAATAGTTATTTGCAAAAGTAGTACAGTAGTAAAGCCCGCTCCTTTCTCGAGTCTCTGTCGCTTCCTCTGCACTCGTTATCTGTTATACTATGTACATACAAATGTACTTATGTACCTCCCTCTGCGCGTTTTCGGTACATAATGTAGTTGTATTCATATGTATACTGTATTTCCCGTTGATAAGAAGAAATAAGTTAACTCGGACCCATTCCACGCCATTAACTATAGTACTCCAACCGCCCTCCTCCGCTGCCCTCTTTAGCTGTTCTAAAAATAAACCAATTATTGCCTGCAGTTTCGTTTTAATTATATTTTATTTTGTAGAGTCCTCACAAATTCCATTTGCCTGAGAAAGCAAATATTTGTCGTGGCAACAGCATAGACGGCTCACCTAAAAAAATTAATATTTTCAAGAAAAAAGAATTTATAAAACCGAGAAAAAACGGAAACAAAATGATTTATTCCACCAGATGCGGTAATGTTTTGTTGTTGCTTCTTTGTCTGGTATTTTGGCAATTTTCGGTTTTGTTTTGTTCTCTGGCCGCTGCGCCTCTCTGTGTATTTTTATACATTTTTTGATAAACAGAAAAACCGTTGAGAGACAAAGTTGATTACCTCATATGAAATATTTGCTGTTGACACAGCAACCAAAAACAAGGCAAAAAAAAAAACAAGTAGGAAAGGAAAAGGTAGGCGAATTTGAAACCGTTTTTTCTTGCCAGTGCCACGCCCCTTGTCTGGCCCTGCCCACCCGTTTTAAGCTTTAAATTTGTGGCAACCCTTTGTGAAAATGTGATAATTTTAGGGTTTCCAGGGTATCCAGGGCTTAGCCTTCGTCATTCTTGGGGTTTTACTTTTATTTTTATTTTTATATTTGTATTACTATTTCATTTGTGCGCGCCGCTGCCCCAGCTGGCGTCGCTGCCGCGTCCGTTGGCTCTGCCGCTGCCAGCGTCGCCGCTTTGACGATTTGCGCTTTGCGTTGCGCTTACTCACAATCAAATCTCACGCCGCATTTTTAGTCTCAATAATAACTGAAACGAAAAACACGCGCAGCCGAAACGAAGCGCAAACCAAAAAAAAAGAAAAGAAAAAACGCAAAAGGCGAAGAACGGAAAGAAAACGGGGAAAAAACAAAAGAGAAGTAAAAACTCAAAGCGCAAAGCGAAAACGACGACACATCGGCAAACGTCAGTTGCCTCTTTTATTTATTCCGGCACTTTGCTTTTTTTTCTTTTTCGTGCTTTTTTTTCTTAGTGTGAGTGTGTGTTCATTGTTTTTGCATTTTTTGCGTTTGCTCAAATAGTAAATTAAACTGTTTTCAAAGTGTGAGCGAGAGGGGTGGCGAGAGAGGCATAGCAAACTCGTTCGTCGTCACTCGCTGCATTTTTTGTTGTCGTGGGTCGTCGTCTCTGTTTTCCACTGACTGGGTCGCTCTCCTGCTACACCTCTCGCTCACGCTCACGCTCTCTCACTCCCGCACCATATCTTGCCATCGTTCTGGCTGTTTTTGTTGCTGCAGCATAATCAGACGGCGTCGATGTCTCGCGACTTTGCGAGAGTAGAGGAGCTGCTCGCTTAGCCGTTTTCCCGCCAAATCTAGATTTATTTTGGTCAGCAGGTGCAATTCGATAGAATCAATAATCAAAAGTAATTGGATTTAGATTAGGGGGAAAGATCACTACCGTGCGTACTATAGAAATCCGGTTGCAAAAATATTTACCTAATAGTATATGTCAACACACTAACATAAAATTGTATGTTCATATTTATGTTGAACAAAAGCAAATTAGCTACATGTAGCTATTTTTACAAGATGGCAACACTGTGTCGTTGGCGGTTCCTCTTGCTCTCCGCTTGTCATGTTGCAGTTTCTCTCCGTCGTCTTTTGCTCCTCTGTGCTTCCTATCGCCATGCCATTCGCTCTGTTTTTTTGCCATTGTTTTGTTTTAGCATTCGCAGCATGTTAATTTGTTGTTTCTCGTTCTCGGTGCTTTTCGTGGGCTCTTTTTTGGTTTATTTTTCTCGCCCAAGTGTTGTGTTGTGTGCTTTTTACTCTTCGTTCGTTATCAAAAGGGAAACAGCAACAACAGGCAAAGGCAAAGCAAACGACAAAACAAACGACATGCAGAAGAGAGAAACCGATAAACGTCAAAAGCTGTCGCTATTTGAGGCATTTTGCTTTTTTCCATCTCTTAAAGCTTTATACATTTTAATTAGTTTTGTGTGTTCTCCACTCCCCCTTTCTTTCCTTTTCCTATTTTCCTCCTGCCCCATTTTGTTCTAATTGATTATGAGATTTGTTTAGAATTTCTGATGGGAAGCAGCGACGAATTAAAGTCCAATTAGCCGGGGACACATTTCCTATTGGTACATATGTTTGTAGGTATGTGTGTATATAAGATTTCAAACAAATATAAATGAAAAAAAAAAACAGCGAAAAAACTTGTTCAGTATTTTGTGCTTTAATTTCGTTCGTTTTCGTTTTCCTTATCTTTGGCTGACCCAGTTGATCGAAAAAATACTTCTAGATTTTGCTATTTAAAATCTTCGATAAAATTTTTTACTTGTATTTATATATTTATATTTTCTTCATGTCTTCTTTGCTTGTTTGTACTTCTCTGCCTCTTCTCAATCGCTTTTTCGCTTTGTCGCTCCTTCGCTCCATCTCCACCTCTCCCTTCGCCGTCGCTTTTTAGTGTCTCTGTTTTGCTCTTTTTTTTTTTTTTGCCGATTGTGCGACAACTGCTTAACAATTTACAATTATGTGTGTGTATGCATTAATGTACAGTGGAGACTCGAAAAGCATGACCCTATCCCGTGGGATAGGATTTTTCTCAGTCGGTGTCGCTGCCGATCATGGACAGTATGCACAAAAGAGAGCAGATGAATCAGTGCAGACAAATTGTAATTGTGTGGCTAGATTTAGCCCTATTTAGCGATAAATAGCTAGTTTTTAGGTTATAGCCATTTTGTTTGTCATATTACAATATATTTTAGCTTTTTTTTTTCTCATATCTAGCCATAGAGTGTTCAATTTTCACTCATACAAATTTGTAAATATTATATCTCTCGGTCGTCGCCAACGATGCTCCACTGTGCAGATCCGTGTGCACATCTGACGATTAAATGGGCGTCCGTGTGTTTGTGTT
Organism: Drosophila asahinai; assembly: GCA_008042795.1. Lineage (NCBI taxonomy): Eukaryota > Metazoa > Arthropoda > Insecta > Diptera > Drosophilidae > Drosophila > Drosophila asahinai. Next base: position 3,990 of record VNJZ01004773.1, on the reverse strand, counting down.
TGTTGATTGACTCAACTTGACGACGGCGACACACGCGCGCCCAATTCACAAAACTTTGTTTTATACATTGAATCTTATTTTTTTTGTTTTTTTCTCAGCTCTTTTTTTTTTTTTTATTTGTTATGCTGCGCGATTACGTCAGCTGACATTCGGTTTTCTGTTTTTTTTCGGGGACCTGGGAAAGCATGTGTGTGTATGTGTGTCCGCACAAATACATCAACTCACTTACCCGTATGCAAAACAAAAAAAAATAGGTAAAGGCGGCGTGTAGAAAAAGTTAATCATTTGGCACTTGCATTTGTTGTTGGCTTGTTTCGGGTGAAAGTTGCACAGATCAAATGGAGGAAAAATCGACGACTACAAATCGCAAAAAAAGTGCAACTTAAACTCAACTCATCCATTAAAAAACAAAGAAAAAAGAAGAAACGCGAGTGAAAATTGCAGGCCCGGGAGTTAATTGATTTTCATGTCCGTTGTTGAAAACCGAAAACCCAAATATGCAAAAGTGAGTATATAGCATACATATCACACGTCATTTCATGCCAATGACTTTGGTTGTATATGTACATACATACATTTGTTTGTATGTAAAGACGTAATTTTATTTTCGTCTTGAATTTCATTTTGTTTCATTTGTGGTTAATTGATATTTGCCTCATGCTCATACATACCAGCTTTTATGGTATTAATAAGTATCTTTTGAGTATCTACTACAAGATTTGATTTTTACTAATGGTTGAATTGGAAGAAGTCTGTGTGCGCGAGTGTAGAGTGGTCTCAGTAATTCTCCCTCTCCCTCTCCCATTCGCTCTCGCTCCATCGCCTGTCATTGGCAAGACAACCGTTAGCTTGCATACAATCGGCAAAATAACGGCACAAATGCGCACTCCTAGTGCCATCTCTGTTCCCCCTTGCAAACCATTACACTAGCCATCAAATAAATAGTAAACATACACTAAGAATCTCGGTAGAAACTTAAAAATAAATGGGATGCTGTTTTTTAATAATCAACAATCTTTGGCAAAGTTTCGCGGGAAAACCAAAACATATTTTATGTAATATAAAAATTAAATTAAAAAAATTAAAGACTGCAACAAAACACAATAAGAAATCCCGAATGCAGTGAGAGAAATGTGCAAGCTTTCTAACGTCGCAGTCACACTCGCAGTCGCTGGCAGCAGAGGCAGCGCAGTCGACGGCCTTGCCAACAAGAACAAACGCGAAGCATCGCGAAGCGTGCAGTGCGTGGAGGGAGGGGTAGGCGAAGAGGAGAAAGGAGTGAAAAAGAGGAGAGCGAGAGGAGCAGCAGCCAGCCGCGAAGCAAAGAGAGCAGCAGCTGTCGGCTCTCGCCCTCTCAGAGCGGCATTTCGAGTGCAGACGGCGGTGGTGTCGGTGTCGTTTTGGTTTTGTCGGCGGTTGCTAAACACAATTTAAGTTCACTCGGTTAGCAGACATTACAAACACACATACGCATACGCAGTGTGGTGCACAGACATACGGACAAGTACTGCCCAGAAGAAACCAGAAAAAAAGGCAGCAAAAATACACCCATCGAACGTTCGTTGAGTCGCGTTCAGTTTGTTTTATTCGTGCTCGTGCTTGTGATCTGTATATGTGTGTGTGTGTGTGGATTGGATTTGCCAATTTTAGCCGACTGGCTCTCAGTTTCGAACTTAAACTTAAAGAGCGAGCAACGTGACGTGTCGCGTCGTGTCGCTGAAATTCGCGCACAACTTCCTACAAAAAAATAACCGAGACTTGTTTTATTTTTTTTATTGTGCATCCTTCAGTGTGTGTGTGCGTGTGAGTGCGAAAATACAAAGCAAAAGAAGAGAGAGGGAGAGCGCCGGCTGAGCGAGAGAAAGACAGAGAGCAGCTGATTTTCGCCGGCAAGTGTAAGTGTGTCAGCTGTTTCTCAAACCCTCTCTTTTAACACAGAGAGAGAGAGAGAGCTAGTGCAGAGCGAACATGTTATGTCTTGCACGCCGTCTCCTCTTTGTGCTGCATTTGCTCTAGCAATGCACGAACAACAACAAATGCAGCAGCAAAGCCAGCAAATACAAGAAATACAAAGGCAAAGACAACAAATCGAAATTGCAAAAATTCAACAACAACATCAACGGTGGAATATTGAAAAAGAAGAAGCGCCGCAAATACAACCAGCAATAGCAATCCACCATGTACCACAAATACAACGTATTCGAAAAATAGCAAAAGCACCGCCGAAGCTTCATAAAATACCAGAAGAATTACTGCAAATAGCGCAGAAATCATTGAAAGAACAGCCAGAAACAACAGCCACAATAATACACCAAATATCGGAACTAAAACCATTTCATAAAACACAATACCCCATAATACAACAACAACAGCAGCAAATCAATTTTCAACTATCGGCAGAGTGGCAAAAAATACAGGAATCGCAGCAAATAGCTGAAATACAGCAGCAGCAACCAAAAATACAGAGAAAACGGAGTGCAACAACAACCACGACGACGGCGGTAACGAACAGCAATAGCAACTGCAACAACAGCTGCAGCAGCAGCAGTTGCAACAACAACAGTAACAGCGGCGGCTACATAATGTTAGCCTCTGCCGGCGCCTCTGCCGCCGCCGCTCGGAAACGCAGTCGTAGCGCCAGCAACGGTAGCAAACGCAACGCTGGCAGCGGCCGCAAATTAACCAAGAGCGTGAGTTTTTTTTTTTTTGTTTTTCCTTTGTTCTTTCTCTCTCTCTGTTTACATTAAGCGGTTTTGCCTGCACGTGCTAGTTTCAAAGAGAGAGAGAGAGAAAGAGAGCGGCAGAGTGCTTGTGATTGTGCTGTGCGCCCAGCCTGCGATGACGGCGACTGCGACGTCTGCGCTAACAGAAATTGGGGAACACGACACACAATGTTAATGTTAACCCAATGGGAATTAATAAATTAAGCATAGAGAGCGCGTAAAATTCAATTTTCTATCAACATTTTTTGGTAATGTGAACGAAAACTCTTATTTTCTTTCGGAGAAAGAATAATTGGCGAAAAGTTTATAGTGCTCAAAACTTATTTTACACACACTTTATTAACAATTCAAAACCGGTATTATTTCTGAACCATAAAAGGTATAGACAATAATTAAATGCGGAGTGGTTAACTGATATGTTAATTTAATGCCAATTCCTATATTTTTGTAAATGTTTAAGAACAAATATCGTTGTCACAGCTTTATTTTACAAAACGCTTGTTCTGGAATGGAAAAATAACCTATTTCCAAGCTTTTGGGGACTGTATTCGCGACGATATTTTTCACTTTTAGTAAGATTTGATCTGGAAAGGTCAAATGTCGTAAGCAGTTCATATTATTCCGGAAAATCAGAGGGTTGAACGGGTGAAGAAGAACAAAAGGTGTGATACTTGAGGACCTATTTAGTTTGTTAATTTCCGTACAGATTAATTTGTATTTAGTGATATCGGTAAGACCTGAGCATAGGGACCTATAATTTATCCTTTTTTTTAGGTGGTACTAGGATCCGTCAGGGTTATCACCTAATCAGTGATGGCATTTCCTCTTTTTTTCCCGTCAAATTGAAAACAGCGGACAGCGGGAGTTGCAGCTTTATTTGGTAATTCTCTATTAACGGAGCCCCTTCCAAAAAAAAAAAAAAAAAAAAAACATAGATAGGGGGTACTTCCACATGCATTTGGGTATCAAAATTATGTTGGGGACGCTCTTAGTTTAGCCACAATAAATCTTTAAAGTTTTGCCAAATTCCCATACAAAATGCTAGCAGACACGCACACTAACAAATTATGAATACACAAAATTCAAGCGCCTGTCTGTGTATCGTCGCGGTACAGTGGGCTGTGAAGCTTAAAATTATTGTTAAATTGTGCTTAACGTAAATACTATATACGAGTATGTCGACACTTTGCACACTTTGAATACATTTATGCGAGAAATATAAATAAAACAAAAAGTTGACAACGTAAAATACGTAGTAATTAACTAC
>VNJZ01004766.1:0-10890 GCA_008042795.1 Drosophila asahinai | reverse complement strand
AAGTCGTAGAACAAAAAATGTTCAGCTCGAGCTGTTTAATAAAATAAAGGTAGTTCCAGAACTTTTAAACAAAAAAATCGACACACAGACAGACAGACAAACAACAGAACAAACGTTTTCATTTCGGAAAGGCCTTTAGAATCTTGTTTGTTGAATATCTTTTGAACGGAGTATCGGATCAGGATGATCGAGGTGTCATTCGACGCGTATTTAAAGCTAGATCACAACAACATTAAAAATTTGGGGATTTTTGCTCCACCGGCCCCAATAGCTCCAAATTTATAAAATTTTCAATTTCGCACTTTCACTCCCATTTCTCCTAAACTAATTCGTTTTTCAAAAAATCTTAGTATGCAGTTTCAAAGAGGATTACAATACCTTTCGATCAAGATATAAATGGTTCTGATCGGACTATCGTAGCAGATTTTCAATTCTACGGCTGTATATAGTAGTCTCCTTGCGCACCACAGTCTCGGTGCTCATCGTCACTACGTGGACTGCCGTCCACAGTGATGTTGAAAAAATATACAGGCGTGCTCCGGTTTTCACTTTTATATTTCGTTTTCGTTTTAGACCAAAAACATACGTTTTCGTTTTTAGGTGCTCCGGTTTTCACAAACTTTTTGTCATCGTTTTGTTACCGAAATATTTAATCGTTTTTATTGCTCAAACAGATGACTTGGATGTTTTGAGAAGTATAAGGAATGCTTAAATGCCTTTCTCTTTTTTAATTGTTTGTTTTAAAGCCAAATAAAGGCAGAAATTGTTTATTTATCGGTCCAAGAGGGCTGCCACCCTTTGATGATATGTCTTTTATACCTTTTTTTGTTGGTAAAAATTCTATTTAAACATTAAAATAAACTGGTTTATTTATTAAAATCCTATTTTATCCTCTTTAAATTTATAAGCATTTCGACCAAATTGTTTTGTTCCATCAACAGTACGGCAGCACTGGCGACCAAAACGAAAGATGTTGTTGCCGACGGCAAATAGTTTGTTCCCAAATTCGAGGTGGGGTCAGAAAATAATTATTTAAAAAGTAAATACGAATTAGATTGATCTACTTATGGTGTGAAATGAACATCAATAGACCAAGAAGTCAACAATTTTTTTTCCTTTTGCAATTAAAAACCGATTTGATGTAGAAAAAGGCATTTACCTTTCATTTCGACAAGACAAACTTGCCCGTTTTTGAAAACGAAAATATCTTGTGAAAGTGAAAACGGGAGCACCGATTTTTCGTTTTCGAAAACGAAAATGGGAGAATCTTGTGAAAGTGAAAACCGGAGCCTGCCTGATAGAATTTTGTACATTTTACATTTTACATGTAGAACTTTATATTTTCATATAAATCAACCGATTGCTTCTATGGCAGCTATATGATAAGTGGTCCGATCTTAATGAAATTAAAACCGTAATTCTAGAGCCATAAAAAACTGCTATATCTCAAAATTTATAGAAATACGTTGAAAAACAGGTAAGTTAAAATTTTTTTTACATTAATTTCGCCATCACTCCTATGGCAGCTATAGGATATAGTAATCCGATTTCGGTCGTTCCGACTGCGCGCTAAAGAAATAAGACTATGATGAAAATTTCAGCTCGATAGCTTAAAAACTGAGAGACTAGTTCGCGTAGAAACCGACAGACGAACAGACGGACAGACAGACAGACGGACAGACAGACAGACGGACATGGTTACATCGACTCGGCTGGGGATGCTGATCAAGAATATATATACTTTATGGGGTCGGAGATGCCTTCTTCACTGCGTTGCAAACATCTGGTCAAAATTATAATACCCTCTGCAAGGGTATAAAAAAATGCAGGAAAAAAAACTAAAAAACGAAAACGTGTTCGGTCCAGGGCTCGAACCCATCTCTGCCGGTCAATTATTAATTACATCTGTGTACGCTGATTCTGCAGCTACGTCCTTTGTTTTAAATTAAGTATGATTTCCTTTTGCTTTCGATACTACAGATTCTATATTTCCAGTCCTGCTGTAAAATACAATACAAAACAATTCTTTAGAACTTTATTGTTGAATGTTAGAATTCAAATTATTCATTATTATTGGCCCAAAACATTCTCCACGCTTTGGAAAATCCTTCCAACAATACTTTAGAACTTTATTGTTGATCGTTAGAATTCAAATTAATTTGGCTACCTTTACAGCGACCATGGTGAGTTCAATTGGTATCTTATTATTTGAGGTCTATAGTTATCTTATATGGTCTTCTGGAAACTCTTATTCCAAACATCGACTAAAAATCTCTGCAACTCGTTGGCGGCTTCAACCAGGTTCGTTCCATTGTCACAGAACACATCGCTGCTCAGTCTGGCAAAAAGGCCCTCAGAAAGGCTCCTGTGCTAGGATCTGACACAAACTCCAAATGGCAAGCCTTAGTGAGCAAGCACACCGTTAGGCTGTAATATATCTTGATTGGTTGCTTTCCTTTAAGGTTGTAGTGGTCCCACAGTGGTCCAGCAAAGTCGATACCGACGCTTTTAAATTAACGACACCCAGCCTGTACTCGACTCTGTGAAAGGGAGCCCATTAACTGCGTTTCAAATCTTGGTCGGTGCTTGAAACAAACGACGCAATTTCGTACCGTCCAGCGAGCCAGCTTTTTGCCGCCAATAACCCAAAACCATTGTCTTATAAACTCACACAGCAAGAGCGCTCCGGCATGCGTATTGGCTCAGTCAGTTTATACAAACGATTTAACCACAGAGTAGTCGTTAGACAACAACATGGGGTGTTTAACGTCAAAACGTACATTGAAGTCTCCTTTTCGACCGCTCACCCAAAGGATTGGTACTTGACTCTTATCAAATGAAGGGTTGAGGCATTGTACCTTAGCAGACTTGACTTCCTTTACTTAGCTGTGATTTCTTCCTGAAATTTAACGTGCTGAAAACTAAAGACTATAAAATTCAAACCACCAATCATACCCAGATGGGATCGGGATTGACTTCGCAACAGGTTTCGATTCCTTACACTATCGACACCAGCGAAAACGTAGCTACAAATTTGTAAAGGCCTTTGAAAATCATTTACGTATTTTGAATCTACTAGAAGATCCACGATCTGTTTCCTCTCAATGGATATTAAACTGAACTTTCTGGTTTCTGGAATTGACCACTGACCGAATGGCCATTGATTTAACGGTCTACTTAAAGCCAATTTAATATATTGCTATCCTCCTGTATTTGAGCATTTCCATTCGCTACAGAAGAAGTCCATCGACCTTAGTGAAAAGCTGTCCAATTAGGGAATGGAGAAGTGAGTAAAGTACCGACTTTTCGAGACCCTTAAGTGCAGTTCTATGCACTAACCAGTAATCGAGACAGAAAACAGGCTATATTTAATTGTTGGCATGGCAATGAGCTGACGTTAAAAGGTGCCATCTTGCTTTTTGCCGTGATCAGTCGAACTACAACGTTTCCTGATTTATCGATGAAGCAATAATGTCATTTATCACAAACTCTACATCTTGTAGAATTGCATTCCCTTGTGCGGAGGCACATCTTGGACAACTGCTAATGACTTCCCTTCAGACTTCCACTGGAAAATGCTAGTTTTCTAACTTATTTATCAACTAGGTTAATGGCCCTATTTATTATGAACTTCTTCTTCCAAGATGGCAATCGGAGAGAAATTGAGTTAACCTTCCCATTTTTCCAAGGTCTCTTTTCTCACCACAACGGCGTCAGTGGGGTGCAAATATTAGGCCATCAAAGACATAGGAATTAAGTTTTAATAAAGGCAATCACGTTGGCATCAAAGATGACACTATTGATGTGCAATTTGCTAAGGTTGTTCAGTAACCTACGAATATTCTGGTAGTTTTGGGAAATGAGTTCATAAGTTAGAAAGCTCAATCTTTTTTTTATATATATACATTGCTGTTATTTATTGAATCTTTTCCTTTTCGAGACTAACAATAAGTGAATCAAATCTTATATTAATTATTTAACTAACAGTCATATGACTGGCACAAAATTTTATGTCCCTGAAAATAATTGCTGGGTCCGAAGGTTGTTTCGTTGTAGGCGGGTTCTGCTGGAAACTCGAGTCAAGCCTTTTGCCAGATGATTTGGGTGTGCAGTAAGTTTTTTATTGTAGGTCGCTTTTTGTTTGTCTATTTCATCTTTTACTGCAATGAATGGTTGCGAATATACCATGGTGCCCCAGTGATAGTTCTCAGGATTTGTAATTGTGCGCGCTGTATGATGACTATGATGCTGCTCGCAGTTGTAGAGCAGGACCTTGTAGTCCAGGCGCAGTGGCGATCGGGCGTTTAATATTCAGTGGGGGCTGTTGGATTTTAAGTTTTAGATAGAGTTTCTTGCATTCGATGTATATTCGCCAGGTCAGTCGTCTTACATGAGGTGACTCGCAAGGATCGCAGTGTCGCCAGCGAACGTGGATGTTGTTAGCCGTAGGAATATCCGCTGTATAAAGGACGAACAGGGTAGGCCCAAATACGCTTCCTTGTGGAACTCCAGCTTCGATAGTGTACTCGTCAGATGTTATTGCGTTTCACCTTACTGCGAAGACTCTGCTGTAAAGATACGACTCAAGTAGCTTATGAGTGTATGTAGGCACGTGTGTTTTGATTTTATGCATCAGGCCATGTAGCCAAACTCGATCAAAAGCTTGAAATACATCGAGAAATATTGCGCTGCAGTATTCCGGATGCTCGAAGGGATAACATTGTGTGCTTCCAGATATGTTATTATGCGTGTTAGAAGGCATTTCTCAAACAGTTTTGACAGATATGATAATAAACTTGTTGGTGTGTATGATGACGGGATTGTGTGGTTTTTTCCGGGCTTCGGTATCATTATGATGTTAGATTTTTTCCATTTCCTGGGTAGTAGCCGAGACATATAATTCAATTGAAGATTTTACAAATAACCTCAGTAGCAGAGTTTGGAAGTTCAATTATCATTTTTGGAGTTATTAAGTCACTAGTCCATAGGACAAATGGACTAATGGCCGGGTTCTGCTGGAAGACGCTTCGGAGATGTTAAGCAAATGTTTCGGCTCTATCTTCGTCGCTGCGGGCCCAGCAACCTCATAATTTTCTTATCTGGGTGACTGAGCTACCAGGGGAAACATAGTCCAATTTGTTTCTCAAATTTATGATTACATTATATAATTGCCTTTCTATGGAAGTGACGAGGCGCGATCCCCAGTGAGTATGCAAGGTATTATAGTTCCCTGGAGCTATGAAACGATTTCCAAGTGAGTTGTAAAAATCCATGAATTGTCCTTCAAAAATTGTAAAGCGAGGCGGGTAGTAGACTGCGGCTATGGAAAGGATGCCGTTACCTAACTGCACTTTGAAAGACGTGGCCTGCAAGTTATTAGTTGCAAACCTTTGGTGACAGGGGTGTTTGATGCGTTCTCTTATTAGGACTCCGGTTACGCCGTTCGCTTTACCATCTGGATGATCTGTGCGGTAGAAAGCGTAATCATGCGTTGTATTTGCATGTGAGATGCGTCTCTCCCAGCAGCATAACGTCGATATGATTTTCATTCAGGAACTGTATTATTTTAAGTTTGTTCGCATGGTTATTCGTTGACTAGACATCAGTTATTTGAACTGCTGAGCTACAAGCAACTATACCACCATGTTCTGGTTTGGAACAAGTGTTTGCAAGGTCGTTCTCATGAAGGACATTAATACCGTCAAACTTTGTTGCATGGTAAAGCTTCCATGGTGCTTTATGGCTATCCTGGGGCTTGCTGAACGTTTTCTAGATTAGACTGGAGTGGGTTTTTATTACCCGTTCGAAGGGCATCGGCGTAGGAGAAGCCCTTATGGGCGTTCAGCGGACCAAATGAGGATCTTGCAACCTTGGCAAAACATACGTCCGCCATCGTTTGTGAGTTAGTGAACACGTTTCGTGTATTTTGATGGCGCGTTTCTGTCACTTATCGCATGCGACTCTTCAGCTCCTTGGAGACCATACAGCCCCTGTAGTTTGTCGTATCCGCAGTTTCCACATTTTTTCTTGTGGGGCTCTTCTCTGTTAGCAGGGCAGTTTGCGGAATTGTGGAAGTCTCGGCAAACTACACAGACTGATCGAAGTGTGCAGTATGTCCTGGTGTGTTCATACTCCTGGCAGTTTGTGCATTGCACTGGACCGTTTCTTTTATGTGGTTCTTCCACCGTAGTTCCTTGGTGCAATAGGAATTGCAGGTTATAAATTAAGTGCACTTAATTTTTCTTCCAGGCTCTCCTGTCTGGTTACAGCTCGACCTTAAAGAGTGGTTGCGGTTTTATGTTTTAGTTTATTATGTTGCTAACTTTCTTTGCAGAAAGAATTTAGAATTTCATTGGGGGTTACGTCGGGCTCGATTCCTTTTAGTACTACTTGCAGGCCCTTGCTGTTAATTAGTTGATACGTGTAATAATTTATCTTAGATTCATCAAGGTATTTGGACACAGCTCGAAAATGTTCTTCAGATTTGGTTTGAAGTTTGGTTTCGTGTAAATTCCCTTTAGTTAGCGGAACAACATGAAAATTTCCATCCCCAACCACCGCAACAATTTTGTTGACCAGGGCGTTCGAGCTTTTCTCCCTAATGTAGATTGGTGGGGGCTTTTATTTCTTTTTGGTCTCTTGGCCCAGTTTCGGTTGGTCCTCCGCTAAAAGGGCAAATCTGTTGTTAGATCTCCCGTGATGATCGTAGCCTTTTTGCTCTCGGTTTATCTTTGGCTTGTTACCGACAGCGTTGTTCTGCGGGCTAAGCTTACGCTTAACTCGGATGTAGCGATCTATGCCGATATTGGCTTTGGAGCTTGTAGTTTTGGCTGCCATTGCATTAGGCACTGCAGTCGATGACATCGCCGTCGTTTAGTTGTTGCTGTTGCTTTTGCAGCCGTTACTGTAGTTGTTGCTATTGCTTTTTCTGCAGTTGCCGAAATTTTAAAACTGCTTGTTGTTGGTGCGCCAAGCGTCTGTAAGTGGGTTTTACACTGAGAACTCCATGACGCAGAAGGAGGAGTGAGTAAAGCGGGTGAGCAAGACGGTGAACTTCGGGTATCGAACGCCAGTAGACGGTTGCTTTTTGAAGACATTTCGTTGCTGTCGGGCGATGAGAGATATGTGGCACTTATTTACAGTACAGTCATTTACTATATACCAAACCCTTATTGTTTTTTAAAGGTACGAACCTTCAAAACAACATATCGAAAGAGAGATAAGGTTTAGTGAATTAGTTATTTAAAGAGAGTAAATTAAGTATCATCAAGTGAGTGACTTTGTTTAACATTGAATAAAATGAGTTTCGGGTTTTGATAAAACATTTTTATTTGAGAGGCAAAACAGCTAAAGAAACAAAGGAAAGCTTGATAAGTATTATGGCACATCTGCACCATCAAATACAACTGTTAAGAGATGGATGCAAGAGTTTAAACTTGGTCGTACAAGCACAAGTCATAAACCCCTTCAGGAAGGCCTTCAAATGCAGCAACACCAGAAATGATTAAAAAAGTATTGCGATTAGTGACTGACGACCGCAAACTGAACGTGTACATAACATTTTGCATACCTATTTAAATATGAAAAAGCTATGTGCGCGATGGGTGCCGCGCGTTGTCACAGAACAACAAAAGTTGGAAATGGTTGATCTTTCTCAACACAATTTGGATATGTTAAAGCGCAATAGGCAGGAGTTTTTGCGCCGTTTTGTGACCGTTGATGAAACCTGGATCCACAATTATACATCAGAGACCAGTCAACAATTAAAACAGTGGGTAGAAGCTGGTGGAACTGCTCCAAAGCTTCCGAAAACGCAATATGCTGCTGGCAAGGTTATGGCGACAGTTTTTTGGGATGTTCGCGGTATTGTCCATATTGACCACTTGAAAAAAGTGTCATAACGCCCTCAATTCTCTAAAACTTGTCAAGTGCATCAACAATCAATGAGATTACCGATAAGAAAAATGCCGATTATTATGTTATCTCTCTAAATATTTTTCAAGTTTTCGGCACAATAATCTTCATAGTAAGTTTATCACTAATCTTTAAGCGAAATGGAGTACGTTCACAGAACTCTTTATTGCTCTGCCCATATTGCAGACGAATAATTGAGAATAATTTGCATGTATACCAATAAAGATAAGACAAAGATAACATTGTTCCGTCTCAACCTTTATTTATTTAGTAAAATCGCGCGATTTTGTTGAAAAACAAATTTTGCTTGCGGTGCTTTTAGTAGTTTCCAACTTGAACATTTATTTTTCAATAGATGTAGGCAAAAATTTGTTTTCAATAAAATCGCGAGATTTTTTTGAAAACAAATTTTTCTCCTGCGCCGCTTTTAGTAGTTTCCAACTTTAACATTTATTTTTAAATAGATGTAGGCAAAAATTTGTTTTCAATAAAATCGTGATATTTTTTTTAAAAACAAATTTTTTCCTGCGCCGCTTAACTCCCAACTTTACCATATATTTAGCAGAAAATTCCTTAATTTTCCTTTACAATGAGCTAGAATTAGGGCGATAAATTAACTGAAACTTAGCCTCAATTGTATTTTATTATACTATTAATTTATTTATTCAATATTTATTAGCTGTGGGCTTTATAGTGTCAAAAGGCCCACAAAAAACGGACAAAAAGCCTTACGGGCGCTATGACACTTTTGAAAGTGACATATAGTATCACCCGTGGGCGTTATTTAACTTTTTTTTGCGTCATTACGCCCATGAGCGTTATGATAGTGGGCGTTATTACATGTACGCGTATATAATCCTGCCATAAAAAGTCTGCGTACAAGAATATTCGGTAACTTTGGCTTAAAAAAAGGTATAAAAATTGACGGTAATTAAAGCTTTTTAATTTTTTTTTTTTTGCATTGATACGTGTAAGCCAAACTTTGTTTACTTATTGCTAATCATTTTTTTACATATATCTTGTGACAATACGTGACGGGATGAGGGAAAAACGACTCGGGAATTTGTTAGCATTATTGGTAAAGCACACTTCCGTGTACAACAAGTTTTTCAAAATGTTAATTCATGTGAAAAAAACGGCCAAAAGCCTCAAAAAAGTTGGAATATTTTTGAGGTTAAAAAAAAAGTTTGCTTACATTTTAATTTTTTAACTTATTGCCAATAAAATTTCCAACAAAATGAGGTATCACTCATTTCAATTAGACAAAGGACAACAAAGATAAGTGCTGTGATATGTGCTACCGCTTCACTGCTAACCATACCAGTGGGTATCTCTGCTAATTTTTGTCTAATTAAAATGAGTGTTGGAAATTTCATTGGCAATAAGTTAAAAAATTAAAAGTTAAGCAAACATTTTTTTTTATAATTTAAACTTATAAAAAGGATCTTTTTGTTTCCTTTTATTTTGATATTATACCCGAAGAAAAACTAAGAAAGGTATTTTTTTCGGGTATAAAAACATAAAGGGGAAGAAACGACAAAAAAAACAACAGTAAATGTGCCTAAAAATTTCGCAAAACTGCAGATCAGAAAGATTGTAAACAAGAAATAACGATAAATAATTACATTTTTTTTGCATTACCTGATTTTGGCAGAACTGAAATAAAATGTATTACTTAAATATAAAGGAGAAAATTTAAAAAAACCAGAAAAAAAAATTTAATAAATAAATGCGGGATTCGAACTCAGACCTTTCTTGCATAAAAAACGGTGGCCCAGCGCTGAGACCTACAGGTTATGCCGTATATTACGTTATTTGAGATGATTGTCCCAGGTAATAGCTAATCGCATAAAAAAAAGGCGCCAATACTGTAGAGCAGAAAGAGCACTAGCAAGAAATGACAAAAAATAACAACATTTACTTTGTTCAATCGATGCGTTACCCAACTTTGACAGAACTGAATTGATATGTAATATTTAAATAAAAAGAAAAAAAACTGAATAAGAAATTTAAATAAAAAACAAACCAAAAAATCGAAATGCGCAATTAAATAATTAATCCTTGGTAAGAGTGAAACAAACTGAAAAACTGAAAAAACGAAATGCGCCACATATAACAATTAAATAATTAATCCTTGGTAAGAGTGAAACAAACTGAATGGACAAACCTGTTGCATTTGTCTTCTGACAAAATCGATTAGAATATCTGGCAATTGATAGCCCTAGTATACACTTAAAACGCTCCAAGCCTTTTGATGCGAAATTCTGGTAGAGGTGAACCCCCAGATCACGAAAAAATCATTAAAATTTTTTTCTAGAGACATTTTAATTTTAGGATTTTTTGAAGTTGTATAAGAAAAAAATCTGCTCACTTTTTGTGTTTTATTTTATATCTGGAGGTGTAGACAACTAATTAAGCCAACCGATGTGAACTGGAGTGGGCGGATTCTTAGCCAAAATAAGACGTTCGTAGATGTAGATGTTCAAAAGTCCCACGTAGAAAAAATGAGTAAACGGGTCGTAAATTAATAAATGATTGAACTTTATTTGCCTTCATCGGCTGGGTCGTACATTAGAACTAATTACATGTCATAAAAATAGAAGTTTGGGAGAGCGGAATGGAAGGCTCTTGCGGACTGGAAGCCCGGAGGAAGAGAGAGGGAGAGCGAGTGTGGGAGAGCGCTGGGCTCCATTAAGCGGGACATTTCGAAGCCGCTAGCGCTTCACACTGGCTCTCGAAAATAGGCGCCCTCTTGCCGCGAACATTCTCCCCTCCCTTGCGAGAATTCGCAGCAAGAACCTCAGGAAGAGGTAACTCGAGAAAACGTTGGATACGCTGAGCGTTCGTGGAGATGGAGAAGAGTGTGATGATCCTGTCCACACGATTGGCATCGGTCACCACTGCGGCAAGATCCTTTGGAATGGTGGTGGGCCAGGCAATTGACGCAATACTTCTTATCCATGACCGCCTGGAGCC
>VNJZ01004763.1:0-10930 GCA_008042795.1 Drosophila asahinai | reverse complement strand
AAATTAAAATTGTACATACATACATTGTACATACATACATTGGCGCCATTATATCGCACGGCCAAGGCTCGAATGCGCCACCTGTCGGCTTCAGCTTGCAACAGCAGCGCCTTAGGGGGGAATTAAAAATTCGAACCTTATTGCTTATATCTCCCATGTTTATCATCCGATTTTACTGAAATTTTCAGGAAACGTCTGCTCTATTTTATTCATTTTTTGTATTTATTAACTTTTACCCAAAAAAAACGAGTATAGCTTATTTAAAGTTTTTTATGATTTTTGAGGGCAGAAGTGGGCGTGACCAAATTTTAAAACAAACTTGATCTGCGTGCAACAGATTCCAATGTTGTCACCAAATTTGGTAACTCTAGCTCTTATAGTCTCTGAGATCTGTTGTTTCACACGGACGGACAGACGGACAGACGGACAGACGGACATGGCTAAATCGACTCGGCTGGTGATACTGATCAAGAATATATATACTTAATGGGGTCGGAGATGCCTCCTTCTGCCTGTTACATACCATATATTCTCGGTTGGCACAAACTTATAATACCATTGTACCCTATGGGTACCGAATATAATTACCAAAGTTTTGTTTGTGCTAGAAGAATGAGTCCCTCTTCAACTATCGAAAACTAGTTATAATTTACTTATTAAAATAAATATAAAAAAAGTTTTGAATTATTTTGAGTAAACAGATCTAAAGATTCTTTTCTCCTAAAAGAGTTAAGGCCAAATACATACATACATATATGCAAATCCATAACTAATTCTAGAAGTTATGGCAAATTCGATAAAATGATCATATTGCAGTTGTGCTACAAAATGAAACAAGTAAGAAAGCTATAGTCGACTGTGCTCGACTGTGAGATACCCGGTACCTAAATGTTTGCGCTTCACATTAAAAGGCAAATTAAAATTGTACATACATACATTGTACATACATACATTGGCGCCATTATATCGCACGGCCAAGGCTCGAATGCGCCACCTGTCGGCTACAGCTTGCAGCAGCAGTGCCTTAGGGCGGTGTGTAAAAATTCAAACCTTATTGCTAATATCTCCCATGTTTATCATCCGATTTTATTGAAGTTTTCAGGAAAAATCCGTCTCTATTTTTGTAATTTATTGTATCTATTAATTTTAAGCCGAAAATCGCGCATATAGCTAATATAACGTTTTTATGTTTTTCAGGGGCGGAAGTGGGCGTGGACAAATTTTAAAACAAACTTGATCTGCGTGCAACAGATTCCAATGTTGTCAACAAATTTGGTAACTCTAGCTCTTATAGTCTCTGAGATCTGCTGTTTCACACGGACGGACAGATGGACAGACGGACATGGCTAAATCGACTCGGCTGGTGATACTGATCAAGAATATATATACTTAATGGGGTCGGAGATGCCTCCTTCTGCCTGTTACATACCATATATTCTCGGTTGGCACAAACTTATAATACCATTGTACCCTATGGGTACCGGGTATAAAAATGGTTCTCAACGTTTATATTCATTTGCTGTAAACTAGTGTTATTGACTAGATTTGAAAACAATAAAGGATTTTTATGTATATTAAAAGTTCTAATTTAGAACACTACTTCAAAATTTTGTTGATATCTCAAATAGTTTACATATTTGCTACCCGTTAAAGTTTGGTTGTACCTCTGTATAAAATAAGCTGTAAGCAACTGTAGTTATTTTAACGATTAACAAATTTGGTCAAATTACAAACTGCAAGGGTATACAAACGTCGGCTTCTCGAAGTTTTTCTCTCAGTTTTTTGAGCAGGAAAATTCGCAACTCTTCGACGACTCCCTAACATGAGTGATTAAAAATATCTGTACGTTAGTTTTGTTTACGCCCAATTAAAGTTGGTCAGCGCATATGTACATACATATATGTATGTATGTATGTAATAACCTATGTACATATGTAAGTTCCCGGCTTAAAAATGCAACGCCGCGTTCATTCTCTCTCTTTCTCTGTGCACATATCAAGTAAAATATGTTAAGTTTGGCCTGCGATTTAAACTCAAAGATGAAAAAACAAACTAAGAAACTCAAAACTGGTTGCGACAACTTTCGTTGCGCCGCCGAAGACGTTGGCAGCTGGCCATGTTAGTTTGCGCCTTAGCTTCGCTCGAGACGGTCGTGTTGTGGCCAACGGAACGGCCTGGCACACTTTTAAGTACTAAGAGTGGAATCCAGTACCCCAGAGTCAAAGCTAAAAGAAAGGTGCGCGCGAGCATTAATAATTCAAGAGGAGAAAAGCAAATGAAAAGAAACAATAGCAAAGCGAGTGGTGTGTTCTGCAAGACAGAGCGTGAAGTGCAGTATTGTTTTATATATTTTTTGTTTTATTTGTTGTATTTTTTGTTGTTTTCCGTTTGGCTTGGTTTTGTTCGTCTTTATTGTGGGATAAGTATGCGGAAAACCTAATCCGATCCGGAGGAATGTAGCAATAAACGACGTCAACTGCCTATCGATTACAAAAGTTGTGTGACACTTTTCCGCAACCGCTGAAAACAGGTTGACTTAGCCCAGGAGTGTTCAGCTCAGTGCAGTGCGGTTCAGCTGGTTCACCTGGATCCCCCGAATCACCTGGTGGTCATGTTCCCCTGCTGTCTTAAATATATCTGAAAGTAAAAAAATAACACAGCCAAGAGTCGCCGCTCCAAAGAACCCATAAGAAAGGGGGAAAATAAAAAAGAGAAAGCAGGAGGCGGCGCCGCTGAAGGGAAGTATTCCATGATGTCGGAGATTTACTACTGCAGCAATAGCCAGGTAAGCAATCGGTTCAGGTTCTAGCACAAAGCAAATACTATCTGTACTAGTTAGTTGACGAAATGCGGCCAATTCCTAACACTAATCAGCTGTTTTAAAGTAAACATTTTTGTCAAACACCTAGCAGGGAAAATAAAGCTTTTTAATTAAATAGATAACTAAATAATTTATTAATGACACTCTTAATGAATTTGATATTATAAATGCACTAAATATGCAAATATATTAATACACATACATATGTACAGGACCGAAAATATAGAACAATATCACACAAACGAAATTTTCAAAAATTTGTTGTGGCGAAACGGCTTTAGTTAGTTTATTAATTTAAATGTCATATAATAACGTAAGATCAATAAAATGTTTCTAAAAACACACACACACCACCAGAAGTAATACATGCTTATTAGAATCACATACATATAGAATATGTTTTATATTTTTATTACCTTTCAGGGTATTATAATTTAAGTCAAATGCTTGAAACGCGGGAAAGGAGTCGTTTTTGACCCTATAAAATATATAACAACACTTATTAGTGCTGCCGAAACAAATGTAGATGATGCACAGAAAATGTATTGTTTCATAACTTCCATGTTTACTATCCGATTTAACTCAATTCTTCATGCACGTCCGCACAAATATATTTATTTCATATATATTTATTTTGAGCCGAAAATCACGACTATAGCTTAGTCATACGTTTTTCATGATTTTCGAGGGCGGTAGTGGGAGTGGCCGAATTTCAAGATAAACTTGATCTGCGTACAACAGAAATATTGTCACTAAATTTGGCGGCTCTAGCTCTTATAGTCTCTGCGATCTGTTGACTATTTTGATTTCACATACTTTAGAATTCATAACATACGTTTAGTAAATAAAATAATTGGAGTGTTCCCTATACGTTCCCTAACTGACTAACTGATTAAATTTATCGGATGAAAAAATCGAATGGAAAATAGATTTCCCGTACAAATTGAATTTTTCGATATTTTCACTCAGCCCAATACACACTACAGTGATTTTCGGGGGAACTATGGGAAGATGGTGAAAAATTGAATTCGTGTACACATTACACCATCTATCCTCGACCGTCAGCCTCTGCTTCTTTCTCAAGTAAAAAGTAAAGAAACATATCCAATTAAACATACTCGTATTTAATAAAAATGTTAATTTAAACGTTAATACAAATCCACAACAACTCAGACTAAGCCAGTACCAGCACCAGCAACACCAATAGGAACACCAACGGCAACAACAACACCAGCAACAGCATCAACGTCAGTAACAGCAACAATAGCAACAACAATACCAGCAGCATGGACTACGACCAGCCCCCAGGCAGCAACGAAACCCCCCCGTCTCACAAACCACCCCCAATTGTGGTTAAAAATTGTAAAAATCTTAGCAGACTTATTAAATCGACAGATAAGATCGTTCACCCAACAAAATACTCTGTAAAATGCCACCCAGAGCCATTTCCAAGTCGCTTACCTTAAAACAGGTACAATTTCATACCTGGCAGCTTAAAGAGGAAAGATCGTACCGCATAGTCATTCGAGGAGCAAATCACCCCACTCCGGATGCCCACATTAAGGAAAGCATAACCTCACTTGGCCATATTGTTCGGTTTATTAATAGACCCAGAAGCCGTTTCGATAAAACAAAGCTCGTCAACCTAGTATTTGTTTAACTGAGCCAGCCGCTACCAACAAAGAAATCAATGAGCTTAAGACGATCTGTCGCCAACGGATTCAAGTCAAACTTCCTCACAAAAAGGACGATGTCGTGCAATGTTATCGGCGCCAATCCTTTAACCACAAAAAAAAAAAAATGTATACATACAAGAAATGAAATATCTTTTCAGTGTTCTCTACCCTAATATAAACTGAGATCTGTAATTAAATCAAACAAAAACACCTCTTAACGAGGTGAGATAAAAGGTGCCACAACTTCAAAAGTTTCTAATTTTAAATTTTGTGACGATTTATAGTAACGTTAACAAAAATAAATTACAAATAATTCAATGAGAGAAACCGATTTTTTCCTGTTTTCCCGCCAAAGTAGCGGGAAAATCACAAAGTGGATCAAATTAAAAACAAAAATTTTAAAACGTTTTACATTTTAAATATTTTAAGTTTTGTTTAATGGTTTTAAAGTTTATTGCAATTGTGCACGTCTCTTTATGACTCTACATGTATTTTTACATAAGTGTATGTATAGTGCATGTAAAAGTTTAGGTACATGGGACTTGCTACTTATTTGAATGAGTAATATCTTGAAAAAGCGAATTTTCCCAGATATTTGTTATACACCAAAAGTTGAGCCATCTCAAGGGCTATCTGGCCTTGAGTGAATATCAAAATCGTTAGAGCCATTTTTAAGAAAACTTCAAAAACTTAAAAAAAAAATTACTTTTAATTATAAATTCTTAAACATTATATTTAGATAAATTATGTCAAGGCAAAGCTATTATCATTTAAAAATTCCTTTCTATAGCATACATATGACATATAGCACGTTTCTGTAGCTTTAGTCGTTTAGTATGTATGGGCAAGGGAAATCTAGCTTTTTTAGCTGTTTTCCCGCCAAACAAGGGGGAAAACCAAAAAATGGTGAAACAACCGTTGTTTAGCTCGAGCTGTTCAATAAAGTAAAAGTGGTTTCAGGACTCTAAAACAAAAAAATCGACAGACAGACACACAGACAAACACCAGGACATTCATACGTTCTCATTTCAGAAAGGCCGTTAAACTGTTTATTGTTATTACTGTTTATTGAATATCTTTTAACGGAGTATCGGATCGCGATGATTAAGGTAGCATTCGACGCGTATTTGAATCTAGATCACAACAACATTAAAAATTTGTTGGGGTTTTTGCTCCACCGGCCTCAACAGCTCCAATTTTCATCATTTTCAATTTCGCACTGTTACTCCCATTTACCCTGAACTAATCCGTGTTTGGAAACGGCTCTATATAGTAGTCTCCTTGCGCACCACAGTCTTGGTGCTTATCGTCTTTACGTGGACTGCCGTCCACAGTGATATTTATTCTGAGCCAACCATTGAATTGTTTTTACAAATAACAGCATCTTGGCCTTAGGGACTTCCTTCTGTCGGAAATATTGCTGCCCACTTTACTAGGTATATAGGCAATTCTCCAGAAAGGTCAAGAGACGGACATGGCTAGATCGACTCGGCTGGTGATGCTAATCAAGAATATATATACTTTATGGGGTCGGAGATGGTTCCTTCACTGCGTTGCAAACTTCTAGACTAAATTATAATACCTTGCAAGGGTGTTCAAAATAAAGCTTCTCTTTTTTTAAACGTACTTCAATAAATTTCGAGATATAGCGTTTTTAGAATAACGGTTTTAATTTCATTAAGATCAAACAAATATATAATATAGCTGCCATAGAAGAGATTTTTATAAAAATGAAAAATTCTACATGTAAAATGTAAAATGTGTAGGTAAATGTTATAAACATTTACAAACTTCGATATTTTTCAATTTAACCAAAATGGATAGATTTTTAATGATCCAATTGTAGACTGCAAGGGTATACAAACTTCGGCTTACCGAAGCTAGCTTTCTTTCTTGTTTTGTTTTAGTCTGTGACTAAAGTTTAAAAAAAAAAAACAAATATTTTGAATATACTTAAAACCATTTAACCATATCTTTTGCACGTCTAAGGGCCGGTTTCTACTCTCCCCGTCAAAATTTTGAGGCCAGATAAAGTTCCGGCTTAGAAAATTTGGTTCTCTATCGTGTAAACGTGAGCTAATTTAAGCCGGGACCCAGACTTCCTGTAAAATCTTTTCCGGTCCGATAAAAAATAATTATTCCCAAAAACCGATAATAATAAGAAGAGATGGACGTTCATCGAACTTGTCCCTTAACGTTTTCCACGACCGTTGTACTCCTGACTGCGCTGTAATTCGGAAATCCTAAGTATATACGGTGCTGCCAACAATTGCTATTAGGGGGGGATATAAACAATATAAAATTTTTTTGCTTCTATAAATAGTTTATCTTCTGGAGAATATGCTGTAAAATGTTTAATTCGAATTCGAACTCTAAATGCATGTTAGCGCGGAACTAAAGCAGGCTTCCAGCCTTGCGTTTTTTGCTTTCTTATGGACACGATTCAGAAAAAACTATGCAACATATCATAGTGAATCAAATTGAATTCTCTTCAGCAGTAAATTCTCTTATATTTAACCTAAAGCTTTGTAATAAAAGTATTTTTTACTAGTTTTAGGGGGAATGGGAAATAAAATTTGTTTGCTGAAAATTAAAATTTTTCTTCAAAACTGAATTAATTTGAATATTTTTTTTTCATGTTTTCTTTAAAATTTTATAGGTTCAAATAGAAGACCCACATATAACAAACACAATTTTTTAAGTTTTTGAGCTCTAAAGTGTCTATAGCCAGGAAACTCAGAGCGAAACACTATGGCACAGACCCCATATAAAAAAAAACTCGAATAAAAAAATAACATCTTCGATACCACCTTTAAATATATCTATAGCTCCACGATGATAATTTGATTATTTCCGTTCAAAGAAATTATGAAAATACCTAGGTTTTGATCGTTTACATGTACAGCTGCGGCAAAAAAATAGCACCATGATAAATAGCACGAAGTTTTTTTGCTGGTATGTTTTTGGTTATTGTTATGTTGAAAGTCTAATAATAATAGCACTTGGCCTTCAGCAAAAAGCAGCATCACATTTTGTTAAAATTCGCAGTATACGTGATGATACATAATACTTCTCATCCCATTTATTGGATCAAATTCGTAATAAGAGAAGCATGCCCAAGCCATGATACTCGTTTTAACGTGTTAAATGGTCTTGCAGGTGTTCAGAGACTTTTTTTAGATCAGTAGCCGACTTAAAAAAGCCTTCCGGCTCTCAGTAACCAATTTGTTTAAGACTTCAACATAATAACATTTCTAATACGTGTTTCTCGTTTAGGAACACACTTTTATGTATAGTCTATGTATATATATATAAATCCAGACCCGTTTTTTTTTGTAAGAATCGCTCGCCTAGCTCATACGGTTGGACCTATCGACATGTTTTTTTTTTTAATCTTTCGTTCTTGGTTAAAGATGCACGCTAAGAAAGGATTTTTTGATCGGTATACTAGAAAGTCCGAGAAAATCCTTTTTTTTTTTACTACACTTTGTTTTGATACGTACTCCAAGTAATAATTATTTTCAAATTTCCTTCAACCAGCCATTGTAAATAGAGAAAGCAGTTAAGATCATCAGATATATAATATTATTATTTAATTTAGGTCAATTATTAGGGATATAAACATCTGACCAAAGGTATAATTCTTTCCTCAGGGTATATTATTTTTACAGCGGGCGAAGCCGCTGTAAGTTTGCTAGTTATTTATAGTATTTTAGAAAACAAAAAATGTTTCTTACCTGAGCACAGGTGTTGCCTTCTTTAAGCTTTTGGATTATATTTCTTTTATCGACACTGCAATGATTCTTGCGATCCATAACAAACTATTTTTGCGAACTGATTAATAGAAATTAAGTTAATCCAATGTTTCTATAGCAATCAACAACAAAAAACATGAAAAGCTTAAAATTAAAAAAAAAAAAAATTTATTAGTACTAGTACCCAATATGAAAAAAAACCGTTAGCAAATTGAGCTGAAATTCATTTCTATCAGAGAGATTGCATAAGTATAAACCTACACTATACAAAGCTCCTTTTTGCCACAACTTATGCTTAAGAGGGGACATCTAAGTAAAATATTTTGGAAATCGAAAACATAAGAAAATCGATAGCTTTAGGTACTTCGGATTTACTGACGAAATTTCAGATCGATTGATTAACATTTGTTCGAGTTATGTGTCCGGCTACAGAAAAATAGGATCCACGAAGAAATGCTACACGTTCGCCATTTTGGTTTTGAAAAAAAAAAACTATTAACAGCAAATGTTTAAGGTTAAATTACCCACTACACAAATTTTAGATTGGCTTTTCCATTTCGTTCACCTGTCCAAAAATAAAACACAATAGACAGCAGCGAGGAGGAACCTGAAATAAAACGTTTTTGCCATTTTGGCCAAATGCCACAGATACACAACAATAACTCTAAATTGGACAGTATATCATTATATTCAATCCCCTTTTATTTACCCACAGTTACTCTGGCTTCTCTTGAGTTGTCGGATAAATATTTCGTATACGGATTGTAATTTACTTTAAGAACGTTAACATTTTAACAAGAAAGGAAGCTAACTTTGCTAAGTCGAAGATTATATTTATATATATATATAGTATAAAGTCGGCAATTTGATCATTTAAAATCGATCAATTTTGGCAAATGAGATTTTTATGAGACTTACCATTACATTATACATTTTTGTAGAATTTTACATTTTCATATAACCGATATCATCTATGGCAGCAATTTAATATAGTTGTCCGATCATAATGAAATTAAATCCAAAAGCTATATCCCAAAATTTATAAAAATACGTTGAAAAACAGAAAAGTTACAACTTTTTTCTATTAATTTCCTCATCATTCCAATGGGAGCTATACGATAAGTGGTCCCATTATGTATATATTCTTTGCAGAAGAAGAGAGACTGTGCTTCAACCCGATAGCTCAGAAGCTGAGAGACTAGTTTGCGTAGAAACCGACAGACAGATATGGCTAGATCGACTCTGCTGGTGATGCTGATCAAGAATATATATGTTTTGCGGGGTTGGAGATGCCTCCTTCACTGCGTTGCAAAGATCTGGCCCAAATTATAATACGCTCTGCAAGTATAAAACTTATATTTGGAATGATTAAAACAAACCAAAAATTCATATAAATAAAAAGGAAGGAAATTCTCACAAAATAAAAAAAAAAGTTTTTTCTGACTTTTAATATTTGTTGTGTTTTTCTCTACTTTAAAATATTCTACTATATATGAAAGAAAAACAATTTAAATTTGTTTCTACTTGAAATTTTATTCAGCATTTCAGTATGACACCCTTCAGTTCATTATTTCAAATCTGTTAACTTTTTTAGTGTTTTTATCAATAATGGGTAATTCTCTATTAACGGAGCCCCTTCCAAAAAAAAAAAAAAAACCCCATAGATAGGGGGTACTTCAACTAGCATTTGGGTATCAAAATTATGTTGGGGACGCTCTTAGTTTAGCCACAACAAATCTTTAAAGTTTTGCCTAATTCCCACACGCACACTGACAAATTATGAATACACAAAATTCAAGCGCCTATCTGTGTGCTCGTCGCGGTACAGTGGTCTGCGAAGCTTAAAATTTTTGTCAAATTGTGCTTAGCGTAAATACTGTGTCTACATATATTGTGGACACTTTTCACACTTTAAATACACTTATGCGTGAAATATAAATAACATTTCTTTATTTTTTTTTATTTCAATATTAAGATTATATTATATATCAAATTATAAAGGACCTTCCATGTCCTTATTTTCGTTAATCAAAACAAACAATAATTAATTACTAAACCAATTATAAGTATTTTTAGGTACGCACTTAATTTGTATACATATATACATAAATACTTTGGTTAATTTCGTATTCCAAGGGGCAATGTTGCTAAATAATATTATACATCCATTTCTAAGTCGTCGGGATCCTAAAGTTATAATATAACAAAATCGGGAATGAGAAGGATGGTATGAAAGAAGAATATGCAAATCGCGCGCGCGATTTTTTTTTTCAAAAAAATTTCTCGTCTGCGGCGCTACTTTGCTCTCTCTTTTACCTAATGTTCATAACAATACTCTTCTTTTACCTCATCAAACTTTAAGTCCATTTGTATAATATTCTTTTTCTAAGGATCATAAAGTTTTCCAATGGCCTTGAAAATTTGATGCAGCCGCTCAGGATAATCCGGGAATGTCTTAAAAAATTAGGGTTAAACTTCAAAAATTAATTGCGACTAAAATGTACGGCTTAATATTAAATAGTCGTTAATTAATAAGTATTTTACGTTGTAAAATGTTTGTTTTATTTATATTTCACGCATAAATGTATTCAAAGTGTGCAAAGTTTCGACATATATAGTATTTAAGCTAAGCACATTTTTTTTTTTTTTTTTTTTTTTTTTTTTTTTTTTTTTGGGGG
>VNJZ01004760.1:0-27151 GCA_008042795.1 Drosophila asahinai | reverse complement strand
GCAGCTTCAAGAACTTTGTAGTTTCCTGTATATTAACATTACGCATACGACATGCAGTTCACAAGTTTAAGCAGAAAGATAAGAAGGGAAATGTGTGAGGGAAGTATGAAACATTTAATAAAAATATGTGATGTGGTGGTATATGGCATTTTATATACAAGGCTATGTGATATCACTTCATACATACACCTTCCTTCCTTAGCTTGCTTTGAAAAATATGCGAAATATGACCAAAAAACTATTTAATGAATGTTTGGGTTTACAGAACTGATTGTCCTTTGCTGTGGTAGTGGCTTCTCTCCCACTGTGTGACCCATGTTCACAATTAAATACCGAGAGGAAAAGTGTGATCAGGATCACCTGTTATTTGGGAAAAGTGAACAAAATTAATTGGCTAAATTTCCTTAAATTTATTTTCATTGCTTACCACGAAGAAGATTTAGTACGTTGTAAACAGTTACAATTATAATTTTTCTTTGATGTCCATATTTTCAAAATGATTAATAAGACGCCGTAAAAATAACAGTAATTTTTTCATTTACTTTTAGCTCATCTATCTTAATTTAAGATATTAAGGTAAATATAATTTCTAACTATCTGAAACTATCAGGGGTCTCAGGAAATTAATCTATAAATAATACGAAAAAAAACGTAATATTATTATTTAAAATGTGGTGTTAGTATTCGTTTCTTTCTGTGATAAAGCAGCAGGATATGCCTCCAGCTGAGTGCTTACACCTCGCTTCGAACTCGTGGGCCGTGAGTTCAACTTGTCGACGCATATAAATTTCCAAACCCACTAGAAATTGGTGAAAATGGCTTGGGGGCGAAGGCAAGGCCGGAAAATGAGAGTGAGGCGTTCAGAGCAGCTGTAAAAACACAAGTTAAAAGTTGGCCAGGGGCGTCATTTTTTCAGCAACCAGGCAACCAGTGCGTATCCAGTTTGGGCCCCAAAGACCCTCATACTCTCTATGACCCCCTTAGAAACGCCACTCCTGACAACACCCACTACACCCTACATTTTTTCAGCTCTCAGGATCATCTGTCATTTTCGTTCAACGTATCTTAGAGCAGTGGCTAAAAATGTGGAAACATATTGAGAACAGAAAGGAAATGTTTCCACAAAATTGAGATCCTTTTTAAACCCAATTTAAAATATCTATATATTATGATTGGTTCTATGAAACCTTGGCTTGGATAACTATTAGGAATGGATAAATTTTAATTACCAAAAAGGCTAATTTACATTTTCATCCCACTGTACCGTGTGTTTGTTTTCAATTTCAATTTTTTACAATAACCGAGGCGAGGTGAACCGAGGCCCAAAAGAGCCGCCTTCTTGGTCTACAAATGGCCATCTCTTTAGATACATACATATGTATACGGATGTGTATGTATGTACGCTTAAATGAGCGTCTGGCCTGTCTGTATAAACGTGTATCTCTTGATGTGTATAATGAATAACGGCACAATTTCACACTTCCCTTCATTGGAAAATTGCGGAAGCGGCCTCAGCATCGATAACAATTTTTGTCTTTTGTTTCATTTTCTGACAGCCTCTCCTTCTTCATAAGGAAGCACCCTTTTAAAGTTTACAAGACACACAGATAAAAATAAAAACGAATTAAAGCTAATATATGGAAAGATATTATTCATTTAATTTTTAATATATATGATATACTTTCTACTAAATTTAAGGCTACAGCTTTCAAAACTCACTTTCTTTGATTTTTTTGGTTTTAAGTAGTGCTAAGTCGGCTTGCTTAAAGTATATATACTTTATAAAGTTACTACAAAGAATTTTGCTTAGATACCGGGTATAAAAAGACCCCCTTTTCTGTCTGTGCATCATATATTTACTGGCAATATCTGTAAATGTATTATTATGTACTTTCCATGGATCAATTGGATTTGTGGCATGGTCTGAATGGCTTTTTACTGTCCTGGCTTAAATGCGACTCTTCTCTTGTTTAATTTTTGCTCCTTACTTTCCCTGCAATGGCCCTGCAATCCATCCCCACTTTTATCCCCACCGAAATGGAAGCAGTGGGAAAGATAGCAGAAGTAAGAAACCAATGACCCATTTGTGTCATCAATAAAAACAAACAGAAGCCGAAGAAAAAAACATTACAGGAGGAAAGTTTGAACAAAATCAGAGTCGCCTTATTTACTTTGCATATTTTTGTTGTTCTGAAATTAAATTTCAAAATAAACAAATTAAACAAAAGCTAAAAATAATTGCATGTATATAAATACATGAATTCATATACATATGTACGATGAAAGAATACTTTTAGAGAAGCAAACGTAGCCACTTCAATTTAATTAACTTGCTTTATTTTCTCAATGCTTTGAGTCCCTTTGAATATGCGTAAATATCAATTTAATTCCGACTTTTGACAAACATTCCATTCAACTTAATCCTGCTGCAATACCTTGAATTATTCTCAATGAATAAATCAGTGGAATTTAACATAGATATTTTTACAATTACCATAAAAAGATGAATTAAACCAGAGCCAGAAGCGTAAATAATAAATAGATAAAAAGAGTGCTATCTGTTTTTGAAAGCAGATAAAGCACCCCAGGAAAATAAGCAAAAAAGACAAAAATGACTAGTTTACAGCCAAATCCTCTCATACTCTACTCGGTGACACAATTTTATGGTAAAGTGGGAACTCCAGACTGTAAATATAATTTTCTTATAGATTTCTTAACAACTCTAGTTGTGTCGAATTTTGCATTTGTTGAAATACATAGTATTAATAATAGTTGGCCACAACTGAAGATACAACTTTTCTAATTTTCTGACAGAGATTTCCTCCTTTTGTAAACTGTTGTAATTTCCGTTGCTCGAATGCGACACAAGAAGAGCACCAATGTCCAGCCCTAGATTGCAGGACCCACGACCTTATAACCCCAGATCCACATCCTCACCCCCAAAATTCCGATTACATCCCCGGGACCAGACAGGACACAACAGTTTCCGTTTTCCGTTTCCTGTGCAAATATGCGATCTGGGAATGGCGAAGTGAGAGGGAGTGTGGGGTAAAAAGGATTGTGGAACACCACCGAATCGAATTTTCCGATACCTCGACTAAAGAATAACCCTCATATGGTATAAAATAGGTCTAATATTTTTTTTTATATATACCAGCTCAAAAAATAGCCTTTTCCTATTATTAATTAAAATATTTCTTAACTAATACATTAATATTATTATATTATGTATGGATAAGTATGAAAAATCAAGTTAAGTGAAAAGTGCAACCTATTGATATTGTTTCACATGATAAATAGTAACTCCTTTAACACGGTCCCTATTTTCAAGCTAAAATAAAATGATAAAGAAAGGAGTTGATAAAAAATTTAGAAAATTAAATAAATGTGTATAAAGAGGCAATAACAACTGAGTAACCCTAATATACCCAAATCGAGGGAAACTGCTGTATTGATGGCCTAAGTTGACATGATTTGAGCCGGGTTCAGTTACGGTTTGAACCCGGTCTAGGCGGCTTATTGGTCCAGAGGCTTGTCGATGATGTCGATGGTGTTTATGTGGAATGTCCATGTTCGAGAGTTGTCCCTGTCTGTGTGGACGGAGAACGTTGTCCCTTTTTTTTATTGCGTTGCAAAGGCTTTTGCTCCGTTCAATGTCAGACGAGTCAGCCCCTGGCCTCACCTCCTCCCAAGGGCAAGCATCTGAAAGCGAGAAATCTGTTTTGATCTTCCTACAATTATCGAGAGCTTGGCGCTTAGATTAGGGATGGTAAATACTTGCGACATTGAACGTGACTTTCGAAAAGTATATATTTATGGTAAAAATATAATATCATATCGATCGATGACCTATCGAAGTCTTAATTCTAAATATTATTTATAAATATTCTGCTAATTTCTTTGATCAACATATATATTTTATAAAACCCTTTTTTATGAATAACTTTTATAGATTTTTTTATACACACCGTAAAATTGCGCTAATTTTATCGATAAGAAACTTTAGAGACTTTGTTTTGTGGCAGCTGTAGCTGATCCCCATCTTTCCCATCCTGTGCCCTGCTCCTGCTCCTCGTTTCTTTTCTTTATGGCCTCGTAAACAGCACATAACACTAAAGAGCCTGTTGGGGGCGGGTCTGGGCAAGAAATATAGAAAAATAAAAACTTCGAGATCTTTCAGAAAGTGGGATGTGCGTGTGTGAATAATAAAATAGTTTTGCGGAATCCATTTGCATATTTAAGAGGAGGAACTAAATGTTTTTCTCGCCTCTCGCTCCGTGCTATTGGCTTCCCGTTATAGCCAGTGTTTTCTCCGCTCTTCATGGCCACTTGTCGCACATGCAGAGTATTATTATTTAATTTTTCATGTGCTTTCATTAAATAGCAGCCAACGCTGAAATGGTCAAGAGAGAGGTTCGGTTCAGTCCGCAACAGCTGTTGTCAGACCAAACAGAAGGACCGACTTCGTCCTCCGCCGCAGCCATCAACTGAGCTCTGTGTCTATTCCCATCGGCGGCCAAGTTTATTTAGGCAGCAGTTGGCAGCAGGACAAAATTCCTTTATCCGAAATCCAGGGAGAGAACGCTTTTGGTTTCGATTGGGGAATTTCAGTCACACCTAGTGCTTTACATACACTCCAGCTCAAGCAAATGGGAATTGAATGCTCTTTAAAAAGTAAACAAAGATTCTCCAGAGTTTTAATAATTACACCCAGGCTGCATAAAGCTAAGGGACTAGTTTGTCTAGAGAAAGGCAGACAGACAAGGCTAGATCGGTCCGTCTTCTGATCGTAATAAATAGTCTGAAATGCCTTCACACTAATACATAAAAGATTATTGTTATTAGAACTATTTTAATATACTTAGTTTTATAAATATAATTATCATGGTAACAAATAAAAACAAACTTCAGTGGATATCTCATTAAGCCCGACGCTACTATCTTGAACATAGCTGTGCCACAAATATGTATACGTATCCTTATGTTAAATTGAGGTTTTTAATTAAGCGGCAATGTGGAAAGGGATAAAGTGGAATTTCTGGGGAATCCACCAACGCAAAACTTGTCCGCCTTGGCCACAGATATATATAGGTTCTCATAGAATATATATTGAATCTTACCAGAGGTGAGATTTATGTGAATATTTTAAACATTTTATATTAGTATGCATTTAAAGAATGTGAGCTAGGTCCTTCTTCAACCGGAAAATATGTATATTTCCCTTTCATTTCGTCTATTTATATTCCGTAATCCGCGCTGAAAAGCGCTGACCCTGGCATTGAATTTATTATGTGTCTGCTCAGTGGAAAACGCGAGAGGGAAAAATGAGTAAAGGTTGGGTGGAAAGTGTTCTCAAAATACTTGTGCCACTTTTCTTTTGTGTTGCAGAAAAGAACAAAATTATATAAGACGCAAAAGACGCACAATTTTATAAGGTGAAACGAGTAAAAAGCTTAATAAACTGTGTGAAAATTACTAAAGAAAGGAGTAGTTACTATATTTTTACACAAAATTAGCTTAAGAAAAATTAAAGTATTTGGATATTTCAGTTTCCATGTCAATAGAATAAGAGTATTTCCTAAAGTTTAAGCCACAGTTTTCTCAAATATTGGTTTGATGAATATAAAAACTCGGCCCAATGCAATTTTGACTTTTATTTTGACTTTAAAGGATTGAAATACCAAACTATTTGCACAGTTTTGGCATATTTGAATTGGCCGCCCACAAAAATAATAAAAAGCCAACCGCAGCACTCCAAAAGTTTTGGGAAATATGTGGGAAATCTGTCGGTGGGAAAATGTGCATGGGGGAAAGGGGGTTTGGATGTGGAAAAGCACTGAGGAAGTTTACCATTTTGTATGCAATTCCACAATTCCAGTGTTGATTGCAATTTCTGTGGTTGGACCAAATGTAATTTGATTTGATATTTCCATTTGACGGATCTGCGGGTTTTGAGAGCTGTTTTGGTGACACTCGCCCCCATGCTCAACGAGGAAATTGCTAATTATTGCCCATAAGTGGTTTTTAGCAAATGACGAGGGGTTTTTTTCTCTTAATTTATTAAAAGTTGAGTGCGTTTTGTTGTTTATATGATGCCACTTTCTTTAAAACTCTTGTTCCCTTCCTAACAGCATCCCAGATGGGATCAACGTCTTTGGGCATGCTTAAGCGAAAATATCTGCTTACATCCTTGAAAAATAAGGCTGAGGGTTAGGGTCCTCTGGCCACTGTCATTTATTGTGATTACATGGTGCACATGGTGTCCATGTCTAATGACGATGTCATGTGTCTGCATCCACCTTCATCTCGTCGCTGTCTCTCCCTCACTCCGTCGCAGGTCACAGGTGTCAATGGCATCGCTAACTTTCCTTTCTCGACGGTTTGGCTTTACTCTTCTTATTATTCATACTTATACTCGTATAGATATTTTCATGGGCAAAATCTGCTACTATCAAAATTCTATTAATTTGAATTGCTTGCCTAAAACTTTGAAAATATAATGTGTCTCTTAAAGTTATAGAAAATTCCTT
Organism: Drosophila asahinai; assembly: GCA_008042795.1. NCBI lineage: Eukaryota > Metazoa > Arthropoda > Insecta > Diptera > Drosophilidae > Drosophila > Drosophila asahinai. The sequence goes on along the minus strand of VNJZ01004760.1, from coordinate 20,621 downwards.
AAATGTTTGGTTTCCCAAAAACGGCCCAAAGTTAATACAGATCGGATGACTATGTATAATTCTTAAGGGCTCTGTGTACAAGTTATCAAAAATTTGCTGCCTGAACTTGACCATTGTCGCTGGTTTTTATTTTTATGATATTTTTCATGGGCCCCAAAGGCGCTTTATTAGTCAAGAGCAAATGGTGTCAGTTGCACTGCCTCCCTTCCTTGATCCCTTCTCCTTCTAACCCTCCGTGTCCTTAGTTAAGGACATTAATTTAATCGGCATGTCATTGCGTGTTCAAAGTTTTACACCTTTGCGACAGGAGGCTGGATAACCATAAAACGGCTCTTGGCTTTGTCCTCATCTCAACTGGGTCCTCTGATCGCCCCTTTCCCGCACGCCTTTTCTGCTTAATTCCCTTGTTTTAGCCTTGTTAAATGAGCTGCTGAGCCAACAATGGAATTTCCGCCAGCTGGGGAAACTTTCCTAGCCAAATGAGTTTAGTTTCGCACCTATGGCACATACCTGTGAGTTCGGAATTTGATATTCTGGCTTCTGGCGCTCTACTCCTAATTAGAAACGTTTGCCGGGCAGTATCTGTAATCGAAAAATTAAACCATTTCCATAATTATAGGAAATTAAAAAGTTGAGCGGAATGAAAAATTCTATGAATATTATATTTCAGTTAAATTGCACGTAGCCTGTGTGGTTTAACAATTATAATCCAAAGTGCAACATGTTTAGGTATAATATGAAAATCGGAAAAATGCAGAGGAGAGGAGAGGAAATGATTGATGAGTCGCATGTGAGCAAATATATTTCCCACAGAATATAGATTAATTATGCTGACAGTTTGTTCAATTAACCTTTGAAATTGAAGAATAATGACGAAATGTTTGATTGTTGTGCATATTTTGGCCTGTCCAAAAATAACTGCTTATATTAATAAATACGATAATATTTACTTAGAAGTTTTTTTATAAAAAAAAACGATTATCTTTTGTTTATATTTTCATATGTATGTATATATTTTCGTTCCCAGTCCTTAAACTCCCCCTATACGCTGTAAAACAACTCACAATTAGGCGGAAAATGTAATATTATATTTTTATGATTGTTGACATAAAAATGTGGATTATCCTTGTCGGTTTATGGCATTTTCCCTTTTCTTATTGGAACATATTATCGTAAACCATTTTCCTTTGCCTTTGTTTGTCACTTGCTTGATTTTTATGAGCTATGTTATCCAAAAGCAGATGCTTGGCATTGTTTTTTATTTTTTATTTATATGTTGCAATTTGCAGATTGTTGTTTATTCTGTTTTCGCTCAAACAGCATTATTATGGCCAGTTGTGACGACCCTTTATTAGTCCAGCCATCTCATCTTCGGTTTTTTAGGCGATAGAAATTATGAAGTTTCAGAAACTTTTGCTTAAGAACTTAAAATAATTATAATTTCTTCCAAAAAGTTCGGTGTGGAGAGTGCCAGTGTGGTTTCTGGCATTAAAACAAAACCGCAAAAATCTCAAATATTATGATGAAATTCGCATTTGCAGAAGTTGGAGGCGGGCTTAGGAGACTGAAAGCGAATTGAGGGAATCTAAACCACAATTAACTGACGTTCTTGTCGTGGGTGCCACTCACATACGTGTCTATATATATAAATGGCAACAGTCTTGGCCTTTTTGTGGCCATGGCAACGATTGTGCAGCTCATTAGAACAGAAAGCGAAGCAGGCTGCTTGCAACCGCAGAATGCCATCAACGCATGCAAATAGAATGGCAATTTGCCGCGGGCAAATCTACAGCAGCGTCCAAGGCAATATAGCTGGTTGAGCACTTTCCTATGAGAGTGGAGTGTCTGTCTTCTTGGGGTGTATCTGGCTAACTTACTTCAATCAGCGGCGCCTATCTCATAATGCACAAACTTCTGGCATGCAAAAACCTCTCAAGGCAAATGAAACGAAATGGAAAAAGTATCCAGAGCCTTATATGTGGCGAATTGCCTAAAAATGTGCCTCTGACCATTCGAATAATATGTGGCAGCTGCGAGATAAGAGTGCACGTCCCGAAATGGCCAAATGGGTGAAGTAAAGTCAGAGACAGGCCGGACAATAATATATGCCCAAAAGATTCGTTTTTGCAGTCGCAGAAAATTTTAATTAAACACATTTTTGCATCTTATTAAATAATATTATTTAAGAAGGTTTGAGGTAACATTGACAGGTGAATTCTTTGGGTATGCGTTGTAAAATATTTAAAATCTTTAGAGTTAAAACTTGATTGAACATTCCTAAATTTGCAATGGCACTACTTAAACTTTATAAACTACTTTATTTTTTGGCACGCCAAAAATTGTACAACTTAACTCTAAAAGAAATTGTGCATTTTTGCCCAAGTGTTGGGGATAACAAAGTTTTTATGCCAGTCATCCGGCTCCTCCTCTGACATTATTAAAATGGCTCAGGCATTGTTTGCTCACTTGGGGTGAAGGGAAACTTCCCAGACTCATCTCCACTTTCTTTAACTTTTTTCCATATATTTAAGAAAATATTTGAGCTTGATGGAAAAGTGACAAAATGCAATAATATATGATCATGGAGGTGTCTGTTTAGAGCTACTTTTATCTTGTTATGTGTAAGTGTCAAGTTCTTGGACATTCTAATTACCCTTCTAGGAATATCCAAGGTTTATTCTTGGCTTTCAATTGAAATTCAATTCCAATCGAACTACGATTCAGCATATTTCTGTCATCACAGAAATGTGTAGAACCCGAAAATAAGGCCCTCCTTCGTAGTTGCTTTCATTACTTTTTATGTTCTCACATTTCGAGCAGAGACTGTAGTCGGGACTAATCGAATCGGTCCAATGTCTTTTGATATGTATGTATATATATTTGAATAATCAATCTGACTACTGCCGCCCATTCCCATATATTTCTGATGAGCAGAGGGAGATGTAATTGGCCAAAAGCGAATGGGGGTGGAAAGAATGGCTTCTTGTTCCCATGTGCTGACTGTGATGTACAAGTTGGACGACACCAAAAACAACGAGAACGGCTTTAACCAGAAGCTGAAGATGAAACGAACGTGCTTAATCCATTTAAATATTATTCCCTTTAACTAACTAACTAGCCTTAAATATAATTGATCAATTATTATATCTCTGATACTATGGAAAGTAATCTGAATTTTAAGAGTATTAAAAATTATTACTAAATGCATAAATAAAAGAAATATATTAATTCTACAAAAAATCCGAGTAATTCTCAACCATTTTCAAGGTAGCTCCTCCAACAAAGGATATGTTGGCCCGCAAAGGATACGAGTCCTCTGCCCCTGCCTCTACTTCGATCCACTCTCGTTTCATTTCGATTCGCCTTTTTGCTCCAAGTGCCACTTGAGCCACTAAAGTGGGTGTGACGAGGGGCTACGATGTGTGTGGATAAATGAATTGGACCCGGGCTCCAAGGGGCTGCGGATCTGAGGGCTATAGGTGGGAATTACCCTCAAATTATAAATTGAAGGGCGAAAATCCGGGCCAAAGTCAAATGAGCAGTCGTCGTCGAAGGGGGAGTAAAGGGCTTGAATTGAATATGAATTTACTCTCGCCAAGCAATCCCTGCCTCCAGCCCTGCCTTCGCTTAATTTGTCGCAACAAAGCAAGCGAAAATGGAATGTAAATTACCCTCCAGTCCACTCCAATCTCTCTCTACGCCGCTTTAGTTCCCATTTTTATGGCTTCCAATATGCGAACATAACCATAAAACACAAATATCCAGAGGCGACGCAAGGGGGCAAGGACTCTGATATGTGGAGAGCATACATATGTGCCGCTAATGCCCCGAAAAGGACGACGGCGACGACACCGAAGGGATGGGAAGAGTCAACAAAGGATATTCGGGGCGACTCCTCAGATGACCTCCATGTGATAAACCTATATTAAATGGCAATCGAAAACTGTGCAAACAGTGGATAAATGGTAACCGCTTTGGTTTTTGTTTAAAAATCCTCTCAATTTCATAAATAACTTTAAAATGTAATGCAGCAAATCGTAAACGGGTCTGAAGTATCGTATATTAAGTCTGAAACAACTAGCTAGAGAAGGAAATTCCAATACCCATCGCACTATTCTAGAGGAGGACATAAAAACAAGGTCTTAAAATTAGAAAATAAATGGCCACAGAGAAATAGTACGAAAGCGACACGAGGGTTAAGGGGAGGCAAAAAGGGGACAATGTTTCGGTGAGATAAACAAAAAGAAACAGGGGCTTTTGCTGGGAAAACAGAGACTAAAAGTTGACCACAAATAATTACAAAAAAAAAGATATACAAATAAAAAATGGCAATGGCCAACCTCCTCCACACAGCCACAATTTTCAATCTCAATCTGTTGGCTTTGTCTGATAAGCCCTGGAAATGAACAAGAAGCTAAAAGAAATAAAGTAAAATAAAATACAGAAAGTTCAGCCCAGAAACCTAATTGGAAAATTGCCCAAAGTGCGAAAACAAAAATTGTATGGCCAGACTTAGTAAGGAGAGAGGTGATTATGGTAACCAATTTAATGATAAACTATTAGAAAAGTAGGTCTGCAAAAAAACATTAGTAACTCTATTGCCCCACGATTTCAACTCCCAAAAGGATTCAAATGATTGAGTTGAACGAACTAGAAAATTTGGTTGCTTCTAATGGCTTTTTCTTTCCTTCATCTGATTGGCCACTTTGATGGTTTGATTGATGAACAACTTGAGCAGGACACGTGCCAGCAGCACACAAATATCAATTACTTACTTATGTAGTTTAGGGGAGGAGGTCCCTTTACCGTGTTTCCCTTCCCAGATTTATTTAGTTTCTATAGGAGTTACCATATTTTCACATTTTCATTGTTCATTTTTCCCTCCTAAAAAAGTCTCATGTCTTTAAAGTGCTCTTTCTTTAAATATTTCTGATTGATATAATAATCAGCAGCCAGCCAAGAAGTCATCTTGTGATGGTTTTACAAACTTTTAATTTTTTTCCCGACTTCTAACCTCTCTCTGTCTGCTCTCATTAACTTGGCGGATGTCGAAAAGAGAGGGTGCGAGTCGTAAAGTAAAGCTTACGGCTCCTTAAACCAACTTAAAGAGCGAAGGACACTCAGAAGGAGGGGAGTCCTTAACCAGACTGTGAATTACCAGGCACAGGCGGCCAGAGAGCCTCGAGGTGCCGAAGCCAAAGCTCAGTCAAAAGGATAAGCGGCAACAAATTAAAATGAATTAAAATTGTGTAGAGCTGTGAGTGAGTGCGAGTCTCTTGAGTGACGAGGGCGGGTTAAGCGATGCCAGCCCCGGCAACCGGGGGCTAAGGTCAGCTGACGGCGGAAGGCTCACTGAAAAAATAAAAGTGTGACTAACTAAGATTAATGACTCCAGACCAGGGCAAAATCCAGAAGTTGTCAACAAGTTCGCAGGCTAATGCCAATAAATGTGAGCTCCTTTATTTACTCTCGATCGTTGCCTTTTTTTATATTTTAATCCGATGATTTATAAACGTTTCGTGTTGGCTTTTTCTTTTTAACAAAATTCAATCATGAGAAGTGCGCCTCCTTGTCCCTTTTCGCCATCACTAATCGCTGTCAGTGGCAGTTAAACAATTGAAGCAATATTTAGTTAACATTTTGACTAATGTCCTAACTTCACCCAACTAACTGGGTACTGACTGATGTACCGATTGGGTGGCTTTTGATCGATGGTTTCCCGGGAAAAAAACACAAATATGTATATATGTAAAGAGGACAGCTGCTGGGGGAAAAGCAATGTAGAAATCGGTCAACAGGAGACTGAGGCTTGCCTCAACTGGTCGAAATGATATAATATAATATTAAATTAAATTTGATTGAACGTCTCCTGGAGTTGACAGTTATCTTTAAATAATTAATTAATTGTCTCGGACGTTTGTCCAGCTGGGTCGTTTAAGCTTAAAATATTGTCTTTATTTAACGTTCATTGAAGTAATAGCCTTTAAGCTTACTTTTCACTGGTCTTACTCTTTAAAGTTATATAACTTACTAAATTCTAACCCGAATCCACAATAAAACTGAGTTCAGATTAAATCATTTGTTGGCTTTCCATTCCGCATTTTACATTTTCTGCTCTCTAAAGGTGCCATAACACGCCACCTGTCCATCGGTCACCAGATTTTCCCCGATTACTCAGTTGGGTCATAGTTATTAACCTCTACAAAATATTAACAACCATTATTACCAGTGTCACAAAAAAAGATAGACAAATAAATAGAGAAATGCATAATAATTTAATGTGCACACAGCGGACATTCCTTCAGGGTTTTTTCCGAGCTTTGTTCGGTGGAATTGTTGCAGAACTTTTCATAGTTCGCAGTGCGTCGTCTCCTTCTGCCGTTTTAGTGCCTTTTCCGAATGCGAATGAATTTTATTGAGTGAGCGTTGAGATTGTCAATTGTTCAGTCACTTTGTTTTTTGACGCTTCCAATGACGGCCTCGCGATGCAGCTCTGTCTGTCTGTCTGTCTGTCTGTCTGCCTTTTTCCCCCCTCAGACGCATTTTCCACTTAAATTGTTTCGGTTGTTGAGGGAGCACGCGCAGCTTGTATTTGTGAAAATTCACTGGAAATTCGCCCACACCAGAGCCCGGCTCAAATACTCGAGAATGGAAAATATACACGCAGAAAGGATGGAAAATTCTGGGAACTGTGTGGAAATTCCGGAAAGCGATGGAGAGGCAAATATGCAACATTCGTATGCAATCCTATTGCCTCACAAAAATTGTATATAAAGCAGAAGTATCCATTTGTGAGTTGAAGAGGCAAATTGAGTGGGGATTTCGGGGGGGAATGAAATTAATGGAAATCCTAAGCTGCTAGGTGGTTCTGTAATAAATTCTATTGTTAATAGTCACAGCAGAGATATTGCACAAATAAGATCACAAGATATTTTTCCATTATATTTTCTTAGCAATCACAAATCGTACATGGGAATAATAAAAGTGAAACTTAAAAATAAATGTAAGATATTCAAAAAATGAAAGGTAGCGACATTTTGTTCTATTTAATAAGCTTTGATTTATACTCGTACTTTTATTTATTACGATTAAAAAATATTAACCTCCAGGGGAAAATAGTAAATAGTAAAAGCTCGAAGCAAACGGTTAATAAAAGCGAAAAGCTTTTAGCATTCGCACGCAACGCAGTGATCTATTGTGTCAATTGAATTTCCACGTACCATGTAGAACCACTAGATCCTAACTGCCTTTTAATTTTTAAATGCATGACCCCTTTAGAGTATTATGTGCAAATTATAATGAATTGTACAAAATTACCTCATCCGTAGATAGCCTTCATAAAATGAAAACATTAATCTTAACCAACTTAGTACACATGCTAGATAGCAATCGAGCTGCCGATAGTAGTCTATATTCCTCGCATTCATTTACCTATACTTTCCTTTCGCACTTAATAGCACCTAACACTAACAAACAATTATATCCGAGCTTCTCAACGGAGCAACTACCTCTGCAATCGTCGCCCATCTCTGACCAGATTTTTTCCAACATGCAGGGTCATCCAAAATATCGACAACACCGAATACTACCATATTTTTCAGATCTAGTATGCCTTGAACAAAAAAGTCCGCTTATGAAAAAGCTGTCACTGAAACCCGCCTATGGAATAGAGCCCTGACTTCAGTCGTAACACAGAAATTCAACAGAACACACCTTTCGAAGCATAGAAAAAATTGTGAGTGAAAAAAAAAAAAAAAAAAAAAAAAATATTTCAGTGATTTCAGAAAATATTACTCTACGCTGGACCTTTTCCTCCCCCAGATTGTATTCGCCGCCTTCGTCTATGGGTACAGTTTTCAAGAACTCGAGAACTTGATCACTGGCTCCTTGAACTCTGGTTTTGGCAGTAGACGCGATGATTGAGATCGTTACTGCTCTCCTCGCAGGATTCATCCACCGGAGTGGCCGTTGCGTTCTGGGCCAGCTTCTTATTGTCCATCAGCGCTGCCTGCAGCAGCATCGTCAGCCATGAGTCTTGATACGGTATGACATCGATGTATGTATCTCTTCTTCTGCGCCGTGCTGGCCGCACCAAGCCACCCAGAACCACTAGCGAGTTGTTGATGTTCTTGGCCTCCTTGAGCCGCAGGCCGGCGGTGCCAGTGTTTCCCGAGCTCGGTGCCGGCCAAATCGAAGAACTCGTCGTCGCTCTCGGTGGTAATGCCCGTTGATCAGAGTGAATTAGCAAATGGTAAGGTAAGAATTGTCCTTCCTCGCGCATTCCTCGGTTCGTTCCTAGTTTTCCAAAGCAAATCGGCGATTTCGATTACTTTAACCGATAGGACTCTGCCTTTCGATTAAACATATCGAAAGCACGGCAGCCCTGGTCTTAGCTCTCATTTTAATTTCTGAAGAGTTGCCAGCCCTCGTAAGGCGCAAATAACTTAAATCCTTTATTACCAGAGTACGGCGCCGCATGGAATCCCAAATGAAGTCTGAGATGCGGGAGAAGCACTCCTTCCTGGTGGCACCCGTTGACCGTCGCTTCCGCCCGCGCCCCAACAGAAAGATGCGTCTGTTCGAGCACATCCAGGAGTCCGAGGAGAGCTTTTCCAGCTGCGCTCCACGTACGCCGCCACTCCAGTCGCTCCCGTTGCGTCTTCCCTGTGGAGATGATCATGTCCATCGCTCGGGCATTACCACGGAGAGCGACTATGAGTTCTCCGATTTGGCTGGCACCGAGCTCGGAAAACAACACTGGCCAAGCAGGCCAGTGTCTTAAGGAGGCCAAGATCATCAACAACTCGCTGCTTGTTCTGGGTTGCTTGGTGTGGCCAGCACGGCGCAGAAGGGATACATACATCGATGTCATACCGTATCAAGACTCCAAGGTGACGATGTTGCTGCAGGCAGCGTTTTTGGACAAGGAGAAGCTGGCCACGAGCGTCACGGCAACTCCAGTGGATGAATCCGGCAAGGAGAGCTGTAACGATCTCAATCATCGCATCTATTGCCAGAAACAGTGTTCAAGGAGCCAGTGGTCAAGCAGCATCCCATCGCATACGCCGGCTTTATGGAGTTCTTGAAAACTGCACCCAAAAACGAAGGCGGCGAATACAATCTGGGGGAGGAAAAGGTCCACCTGCAGCTGGGAACTGAGGGCGGAGAGTAATATGAGAAAGGGATAGCGTTTTGGAATAGCTCATCTGCGCACAATGACCACCGACGCCGTAGCCCAAATTCTCTCATGTATACCGTTAATTTCAAAAACTTAAAAAAATATATTTCAAAAACTTTATAAAAATAATTAATTTTAATGATAAATTCTTAAATATAATTTGCAAAATAAAATTTGGTTCAGCCATGCACAAAGTTGAAAATTTCAGCGGGTAGAAAGGGGGGGCCGAGCGAGGACCCTCAGTGCATAAAAAAAGGATTCAGAGGGAGCCAAATCTGGACGTAAAATGTGTAAAGAACAGCATTAACAGCGGCAACAGTCGTAGAAAAGTTTTCTACATCGAAATTTGCAGTGGAAGCAAAGAGCAAGGAAACAAATTTCAAATTTTTGTTTGGCAAAAATAACATTGAATGAGAAAGTTAACTTGAAGAGATTTGCCTAGGATTCTTCTCGGGGCTGCTGCGAATATGTTATTGGCTCTTTGATATTTATGGCGGCTTTAAACTATCTATATTTATATTGAGAATGTGAATTGGAATTTCTTAATTGAAAGGAGCTAATATATATTAATTCAAGTTTATACAAAGAATTAAGATGTGCCAGCTTTAATTTAAGCCATTTTTATAAAACATTTAATACAAACTCCTTACAAACTAATTTTGTTTCCTAAGAAGAAAATTTGTAATAGCATTGCCTTGATCCTGAATGGTTAGGTATCCTAAGGAACTGCTCTCTATCAATAAATACATACGTAATATAAAGGAATTATCAGCTTGTCTTCTGAATTTTTAATTAAAGTAATACACATTTAACTCATTCGGTTCATTATCCCTTTAAAGTACTCAAGAAGCACAAATGGCACACAAGATGTCAATAAAACAATTTTCACCTGAAGGCCCAGCAGGTTTGCGGCTAAGGGCGGGTGTGGGCTGCACAAGTCTTATTTGTCCTAACATTTTCTTGATGCTCCATTTGCTTTTAAGAGGAAACCGCAGGTTAAGGGAAAAATAAACTCAGACAGAAGAGAAGGGAAACCTCGGTTGTCAAGCTAATTTGTTACAACAAAATGTGGGATGAATCCCATCCCCTAAGCCCACCTCCACGCTGCACTTCTTCACGCTCGAGGGATTCGGGATGCAGGATACTTACGCTCCAAGGCGATTTGGGTGAGGGTTTCTGTGTGTTGTGGTTTTTATAACAAGCAACAAGGTGTAACACATGTCCCGCCACACAATCGCGGTTAAGATAATGGCTCTAAATTTAATTTAATATCTTTAATTTATGAATATTAATTAGTTGTTTTTGTTTAAAAAAGCGATCATTTTATTTTATATATTTTTTACAAAATGTCGCTTTTATTGGATACACAGCTGTATCCAAGTTTGTGTGCGTATCCTGTTTATATTTAATGGCAGCTTGCTTCGGTGTCACTCGAGTAACTTTGTCCTTGCCTTCCCGCCTTCCTTTTGCTTTTACCCCAGGGTTTCCTTTTCTTCCCCGTCTCACCCTCGAAGGGAAAACTTGTTCCTTTTTCCACATACTTGGTTGTGAGTGTCGTATCTCGTTTCACGGCGTACGGAGCGTGAAAAGCCCCTTTGCCCTTATCATCAGTCTCACCTTTAAGGGGAGCCGAAAAGGAACCAATAAAAATATAACCCTTAACATATTAAGTTGCGAGTGCTGGTGCGGGGAGCTGTCAGCAAATTAAAGTGCCTTGCAAATATTTGTTTCGAAAATTGTAACAAAAAGAATCAGGGAAAGGCTGGATCAGGTGGCATTGCCCATAGGCACGTAGCTCAATCAACACGAAACCAAAAACCAGCCAAAAAACTGCGTCAGCCACCTCCATGACATTTACCCAATGCCTTTGGACTTTATTGTAGTGCAAAATTAATTTGGCCAAATGCTGAAAAGAATTCAAAAATAACGAAAAGAAATTGCAAGAAAAAAAGTTCAAAGCCCCGAATTAAGCAAAATTAAACTTTTGAAGTATTTGCTTTCTTTGTCGTAATAAAATTCGGATAAGCAAACGTCATTTAATCTTTAATTCAATTGGATATGTCTGACCTTTTGACACAATTATCTTGTCTCCTAGGAGAGGCCTCCGAACAAGAGAAGGAAATGAAGAGCTGCATGCAGGTAGTCAAAAGCAGCAAATGGGGGTTTATGGACAGGTCCTCGCCAGGATATTTGCTTCTGGCCATAAAAACATAATCCCCATAAAGCTTTTAACATACAGATACCAATGCACACGTGGAATCATGTTATGCAACGAAGGAAACTCGGGTGAATCCAGCAGACCAGGCTTATATAAGGCTATCCAGCTCCCTGATCGACCCACCACTATTATGTATGCAAAATTAATTGCATAAATAAACAAAAAAAATGGTAAAGTTTATAGAAAATGAACGCCAAAACCCCTTATTCATTTTAACCTTAAATATCTGGGAGATGATGCTCTGGCTCTTTTATTTTCCGTCACTAAAAAATCAAATATAAGCATTTATATAAGAATTTCTGAACTTTTGGTCTCTGAGATTCCTTTAATCTAGATCTTGGTTTCCTCAGGTATAATTGTTGTTAACTTAAGTAATCTTAAACCCTTTAAAACTATATATTTTTAAAATTTAATTACTACTTTATTTATTCTTATAAGTCCAATTTTGAAAAGGCATTTATCAGTAATTTATCAGTAAGGTTACTTGCTTTTATTTTGAATCTGACTTCCCTGAAACGGTTTCCTAATTGCTTAAGTGTTTAATCACTTTAAATCCTTTTAAAAGTATCTTAAGTTTTCCCAAATGTTCTCCCTCACTCTGCTTGATATTTCTTATATAATTTTCTTTTTATTTATTTAGTCGGTTTCCTTTTATTTTTTTCCAAGAAGAATTTAGCGAAAAGGCACGGATAAAATTAAATTATTTCTTATTTATTTTGTGTGTGGGCAGCTCGACCGTAGTTTGCTGGCTTCTTTTGGCCGCCTTTTGTTACCACTTTGTTCTTTCACTTTGGGAAAATGGCGGGAAAAGGCTGCCCGGGCCTTTTGATGGGTTCGAGGGATTAACTTTTGCCTGCCGCAAAACCGGGAAAACCTCAATTATCAACTTACAGCAGACAAAAAGGCGCTTAATTAAGAGTAGCGTCGAACGTGCCCCTCCATTTTCCCTCCCAACTGCGTATTCCCATCCCCATTCGCGGGAAATTCCTTCGATCGAAGCCAGTGTCCCCCCTTATGACCACCCCGCCCATGTAATCCAAGACGTGTGTCGTTGTCAGAAGATTTCCGCTGAGTCAGCGGGGGAAAAGTGGCACCGCTATCTATGCAGGGTCTGGGAAATGGGAACTGAGAACTGAGAACTGTCATTTGCCATTGAGTTTAGTTGTTATTACTGTTATTATAGTTTACACACACGCATTTGGCGAATGATACATGGTTTTATATTCATGGCTTCAGTAGAGGGTATCAGCGGTCATTAGCGACGCACTTAAATGTAAATAAAACTTGCCTGTATTTGTATTAATTTAGATCACAAAGTGCAAGTACCTAAAATGATAAACAAATATATAAGGTTAGAGCTTTATTTTGTCTATTAGTATCTTATATCTTTTATCTATTAGTATTATATTAATTTATTTGAAACCAAAAGAGTGTCTTGAAATGCCTCTTCATATTCCTATTTTATTCATATATTAACTAAAACGATGTATATTTTTGTATTATTTTATGTCATAATCTTGCGAAGTTACCAAAGAGCTTATGGAAAAATTTAAGAGTCCCAGAGTTGACAAGAATACATAAATCTTTACACTAAAAGGCCTTTTTCTGACATGTTTGCTTGCCCAGATCTGGCTTTCGATTAAAAGGCTAACCTTTTTTAGAGTATGTTTTTATGTTTGCTTTTAGAGTATGTCCTGGGTCGATTATTTATGCTTTTCTGACTGGCATCTTTCTCTATTCACTAGTGTTGTTATTTGCAGTTCCTTCCCTTCCTACTTTTTTATTGGAATTATGAATTTGAACAAGCTGAAAGCACTCTCGCCCAGGGGCGGGGATAGAGCGTAATAGGGGCTAGACTTTGGGTGCTTCGTAGTTATCCCAGAGCATACAATTTGTTTGCAGGGACCAACCCACTCTTGGCCCATTTACGCTCGGCAGTGATCTGCCTTAAGTGCCTTCAAGTGGATTAAAAACATGGCACACAGACGTGTTTCCTCTAAATGGAAATGTTTTTCACTTGTTTACCGTTCGGGGAAAGTGCGCCCCTATCAACCCGCTCTTCCTGGGTATCTGTATCTCTCAGTTGGTGGAAAATAAGTGGAAACAGCACTCTACTCGGTTACATAACGCACTCGTCCCGACTGTGACCGCAAACGGAATGGAGTCCTCAAGCGTTCCGACTAATGCGTGGGGTTAATGGAAAGCCAGAGCCTCTAAATGCCTCATTAAAATAGCATTATTAATCGATGTCATAGTGCAGGTAATCCAGGCAGACCACGAACTATGTACACTTCGATTTATGAAATGATTTACATTAACGAAGTATTAAACAAGTTCCGGTTTTAAAGAAGCCTCTAATAACTCCCATGGCAGCCTAATACTATTTATTTTAATTAATAATAATAAATTTGTATATTTTTATTAAATATTGCCTATCATATTTTATTAGATAAATAAAACTTTTATAAAATTAATTTCACTGAACGATATAAGGAGAACCCAATATCTCCTTTCTGCACTTCCAAAATTCCTTCTTCCGCATCCATTTTACCCTTTCCCCGAAGAAAGAAAGCTAATTAAAACAAAGCTCTTACTCGATGAAAGAAAAACAAAGCCAAAAAGCAAAAATTGTGAACTTTTCGCACAGCAATGTTTGCCAAAAGACAACGACTCAATCTGAGTGAAAGGAACGATAATAAAGAGTTTACTCATTAACTCTACAAAGTACGGGGTATAAAGGGTATGCTCCTCTCTTTACCTTAAAAGTAAACCAATATTTTTTTATAACTAATATAATATATTTATTTATTCCTATTTAAAGAAATTCTTTCGAGGAGATACTTGAATGTATAATTTTTGTTTTAAAATATGTATTTTATATTAAGCCCAGCGCTGCAAGGTTTATCGTTTTTAAATCTATTAAAAAAAGAAAAAGATAAATAGTTCTTAGTTCTTATCTAGTTTCCAAGGTATTTTCCATTTATTGAGATGTAAATACTCCAATTGACCCAAGGCTCCGCGTTTATCCAATTGGCAAAGTTGCTTTAAACAATTCACGGGGCTATGCTATTATTATTGAACTGCTTTCCTTTGTTTTCCGGGCAACTGTCTAAGCACCTTAATTTTAATTTCACTTGAAGAGCTCTACTCTCAGGCAAATTGGCTCAGTGGCGGCGGCGTTAACCAAGTATGATTACGTTTGGCTCTCAAGCGTTTTGCCAGCGAAATATATATAGGGAAGAAATAGGCGGAAAATCGAGGGCCTACCGCACTTAGTCAGGGAATCCAATCAGTTTTTTCTGTTGACAAATGGCTTATGGCACGTGCCCACAAAGCAGGTTAAGCCCCTTCCTCCTACACCCGATGAAGAAGGGCCACTGCCACTGACAAAGAGCATTTGCCACTTTTCAAAAAGTTTCAAATACAATTTTTTTTGAAACAAAGACAACCAGAAACTTTCCGCAGGCCATAATGAAATCAAGGGATGCGGGGAAAAATGAAAAATGAAACGGAAAAGATAAAGAAAACCGCCAACGAAAAGCAAACATCGCAGCACAGTAGTAGCCAAGGAGAAAATTATGAAAAATATGAATTTGTGTACAAATTAAGTTGATAAAGTTGGCTTAACCTAAGCAGGTCCCGGAACCCCCGAGGAAAATGCCACTCCCTCCACTTTTCCTGAGTTTTCACGTTTTTCAGGCGACCCTGAGCTCTGTAATTTTTCACCGAAATAAATAAATAAGAAAACTGTCAGGCGTCGCTTCAGCTTCAGGGGATCACCGAAAGCAACAAAGAAAGAGCTTAAAATAAATCTAGCCAAGTGAACCTCATGCAGCCTTGGAAATTTGTTGAATAAAAAAATTCAAAACAAAAACACAACTGAAAAACTCAAATAAAATTCAAGAGCTTTGGAAAAACAAAAAAATTGTCGCGACTTTGTCTAGTCAAATTGCAAGTGACTTGGCACAGGCTCCATTGGAGGGCAGACCTCAAGGAAAGGGCGGAAAATTCTGGTGGAAGGAGGGCGGTGTTGGCTGCAACTCTCTCTTTGACTGCAACAGTTTCCGGAACTGGGACCACATTAGTTACCGGTTCCGGATGAGCTGCATCTTCGATGGGGCCAGGCACCGGGTCAGCCACCGCAACTGGTTCCACTGTAGCCTCGACAGGCGGCACGGACACTGCTCCCGGTTCTGGATTGGCAGCAGGAACAGCAGCCGTCTCTGGAGGGGGAGTTGCCTCAATAGGAGAAAGCGACATGTTAATTTTAATAGCCATATTTTAGTACGGAGATTTCAGGCTTTGTGTTTTAACACAACTGAAAGCTTTCGCACGGCATTCTCGTTTTATTTACTTGTGGAAACTCTCGAGTTTCTATCTGCAGTGAACCACAAGAATGGCCTGGCCTAATTGCATTTTCCTGTAGTTGGTATTTATCTGCGGGCCTTCTTCGCTTCCCCCTTTTGTGTCACTTTGGGCAGTTGTTCTTCACGTAAAATAAAGCCAGCTTAATGCAATAATAAAAGGGAAGCAGTTCGCAGGAAATGTGAACCTTTTGCATGATTTTGTATACCAAAGCAACATGTTTGGAAAGTAAATGCTAATTTCTTGTAATTTAACCAGCTAGCTTCAATGCGTTTTCCACATCCGTTAGACTTGGGTTTTTGCATTTGGCTTTCCTTTCCTCTATTTTTTTTTCACAAAAGCACGTGAACTCCCTTTTTGTTGCATGCGCCAAAAAGTCGGTAACTATTTTCTTGTTGCCAGAGGATTCTCCTTTGGCTCTGTTTTCCTTAACTTCCTTTTGGGTATTGGTTACTTAGCAACGTGATTTAAGCAGAATGCACGCAACTACTTAGGGATGATATCGGGATATAATAATTCGATATATCGACAAATATATAAATAAAAATGTCTTAAACATAATTGTTTTTATTTTTGTTTAACAAAATTTAAATGAAAAAAGGTCCATATAAGACTAATTGTTGTTTAGATAAGTTTGAATTATAGGGATTAACAAAATATTCAGGGCAGAAAATGAATAGGTATTCGATTGAAGCACAAATCAAATCTTAAATTAGAAATGATGATAAATAGAATATACATAGAAAATAATTACTGGTAACCATTATTAAAAACTAAACTGATTATTAAAAGACAATATAGACAACAATAGTATCAATGGCGACAACTGTCGTTCTAAAATTTGTAAGTCAAATATCTATTATATACTAATATGTACTTATATGTATACCCTATGACTTACCATCCCTACTTGGCTTTGCCACTTTCGCTCCTTCGAGTGCATTGCACTTCCCCCATCGCCTTTCCCCCGGGTGCAAAATTGCCAGCACTTAAATAAATTTATGAAAATACGCAAGTAGTCCAAGTGCAGGCAATGGATAGTCTTTTTTTCAGCACGCAGCAGCCAATAAAAATGCTAATTCCAAATAAGGGAGAAGTGGAACCAGTTAAAGTGCCGGATTTGTTGAACAGCTGCAGAATGAATTTCCGATTTCTGTGAAATAATGTAGTCAAAGGAAAAACTACTGCTAGTTTTAAGCATTCAGATTAATTTCCCAAAGTGCAGGACGCACTGGATTCTATAATACTTTGTCTTGGCCAGGGGATTAAAATTTGCTAGTGTTACATAATTTATATTGCACTGAAATAAGTCGATCTAAATAATTGCAATCTCTCTTCTTTTAATCTTACTAATTTTTATCAGGGATTCCAAATAATTATTATAATTTAAATTAATTAAATTCTTTACAATTAAAAGAAGCAATGTATTATTTATTTACAAGCAAAACGTTAATGATGCGGTTCAGTCTAAAAGCGCAATCAACTGACCATTTAAGGACTGTCTGGTGTCACAGCGTTTTCAGTGATCCTGTAATGTTGACCTCCATTGGCGGAATATCAGGACTCAAAGGATTCAAAAGCTTTTAAGGACATGGCGATGTTTCGTGTTCTGGCCTGGGCCTGGGCACGCCGGAAAAAATAGTAAAATCTGGGTGGAAAACCGCAGACGGGAATGGGGAACAGACCAACTTCTAGGAAATCCTCCTGGCTAATAGCTGGTAATTACACTTAATTAGTTATAAAATATTGAAGTGAAAGTATTGCGGTTTATTTCCCTCTGCCAAAAAAGCTAGGGAGCGCCATTAGCAAAAACTTTTCCCAAACTTGTTCCTCTCTCCGTAATAATGAGTATAATAATAATAATGAGATTTTCCTAGGCTTTTATAAATGAAATACAAACAAACATCCATTACATCTGCTCTCCAATATTCTGTGATGAATTGTCGCTGTCTCTTGCGAGTGAGTCTCCCCTTTTTTTGAGTTTGCAATATCATTTCCACGCTTAGCCCGCTTAATACCGGTTTTCATGAGTACAAAATTAATTATCACACCAAACGCATTACGTATACGCCACAGGGACGACGCGGAGATGGTGAGTAGTAAATATGCTGCTGAACTTTGGTATATAGCTGTCCTTATGAGTTATCCCGGAATATTTCCGCTGGGAAACTTTTTATAAAGGCTTAAATTTAATTTGTCTGGGCCTCTATGGTAAATAATATGGCAAATAATAAACTCTTTTAATGCATATGTGTATTTATTTACTTCTAAGTATGTTCTTCCTGTATTCTGTGTATAAACTGTGCAATTAATAAGAAGTTTACTACCTTTTACTTTCATATTACAATGCCTTACATTTTGTTAAAATGTTTGTTTAATAAGCTTGCCCTTGCTTTCGTTTATTTATCTTATTTTATAATTAAAATTCGTATTTTTCTATCATTTGCTAATCTTTTAATAATTTTCGCATTAGTTTTGGCTTAAAATATTGACTTTAAAATTGTATTTGATGCATAAAACTAAAACAACATAATTTTCGAACTCAGAAATGTTTTAAGTTTTCCATTTTAAATCATAAAGATGCGTCTTTTTACTCGTCTGTTACATTCGCTCTTAAAAGCTTGCTCATAATTTTATTAACGACAATATCCACGCCCGCTATCGCTAACGTGAAATGCTTTTTTGGTCACAGGACACGCAAGCCACGTGCAAGTAGGTGGTCTTTTTTGGCTCTATAGGTGGCTCCTCCAGGTAGAGCTGGGTGGGTGTGGTCTGCCAGAGTCAAGCTGCTTAAGTGACACGCTAAAACAGGTGGAACTGGCAGCGAAAAACGCGAAGACCGAAGGCTAAGGAGCGCGAGAAAGGCAAAGCATGCTTTTAGGCGAGAGTCACGCGTCGAGTGGGTTGGATATTGAATCGCCTTCCGCTTCACCTCTATTTCTACACTAAACGAATAGGAGAGCAATTCAAAAATAATACAAATACGAAGAAAAATGATAAAACACTTTGTAAAAGTATATTTTATCAATTGGACAGTTTAATCCTGATTATTATTTGCAGTTGGTGAAAGAAGAACGATTATTTTTGCCACTACCATTCGGAGAGCTTCCCTTGTCCGGTTTTTAGCCCGTCAACATGCTAAACTGCTGAAAAAAGCCAGGGGTGTGACGGGTGTTAAGGAATTGAAAAAGGAGGGACTGGCGAAGACCGGTGGTGCAGACAGCTTGATGGCAGACGACACTTTCCGCCAACATAAACACCATCATCATCTCCCCCATCAGCATCTTTCTTTCTATCTTTTAATATTTTTGTTTTTGCCGCCAGAGCGACATCAGCTAATTAAAATAGTATGCAAGCAGCGTCAGCTTAAGTGCAGCTTTGCCAGGGAAAATGTTTTTCCTTTCTGGCCAAATTGGGCCGCTGCAATCCAACCGCGAAACAGGAAAAGCGTGGAAAAGCGGTAAACGTTTTCTGGGTTTTTTTATCGGAAACAAACCAAAGATATCTTTACGGAAATATTTTAATATCAAGGATCTTGTGGGGAACCCGAACCGGAATTTTGTTATTAATTCCCAATGAGAAATAGATTAAGTTTGCGCTGAGAAAGGATCCCAAAGGATTTTGTAGGGCCACCGAGTGAAAGGAAACCGCTTAGGAAAAGCTCTCCGCGAAAGTTTCCCACATTAAACTGGCATTTTCGTTGGCTATTAATCACGAACGCGCACACACACACTCTTTTATTAACTTTCAAGGTTGCATATAAAATTAGCGTGAACGAATTTTTTGAATATATTTTGTTGTTGGGAAACAACAACCAAGGCTTTTCCCTCTCTGACAAATCACCCAACAGCAGGCCACAAGTTTGTTTTTCTATGTATTTTCCTGCTGAGGTAATAAAGTAAAAGCGAATAGAAGTTAAGTCATTTTTATTTGGTTGCTTAA
Organism: Drosophila asahinai; assembly: GCA_008042795.1. NCBI lineage: Eukaryota > Metazoa > Arthropoda > Insecta > Diptera > Drosophilidae > Drosophila > Drosophila asahinai. The sequence goes on along the minus strand of VNJZ01004760.1, from coordinate 918 downwards.
TTTTCAAGGGTGCAGGTGTGGACCCCAGAACGCCATTTAAATAGCAAATAAGAATTTGGTTTATAGACGAAAATCACTTCTCATGAGTCCAATAACAAAAACGTTGACCCCCAAGCCGCTTAAAATTCGCTTCGGTTTTACGAGCTACAAAATATAAAACTGAGGTAAAAATGCAAATACGACGGAAAATTTCCATTTGATAGAGACAACTAAGTATTGAAGCCCAAACCAGAAATTTATTTAAATACGACTCAGTTTTTAAATACAGGATATGGCCTAAATTTTCAATATTTCAATCAAGTATACTTTTTTTTTAATATTCTTGGAACTGAAAATAATACATTTTCATTGAGTACAATTGCCCATCGAGAGTAAGATGAGTTTTTACTTATTTAAAGCCGTTTTCAGTTCCAATTGTGACACTCACATCTCTAAAATGGATGAAATACTGAATGAAAATCGCTTTTTTGACATACATTGCGCAAGGAAGAAGGCAGTACGCAAATAGCGAAAACATTTCGTTGTAAGCCAAGAAAATTAAATCAAATTTATTAAATTTCACATTTAACAACAAGAATGCCGCATCTGAAATGTTGCCTGTAGGCTCAGTCGGGGAATATTCCTGGGTTGCTGGGTGGCAAGGGGAGGGGCTTGCCTGGCCAACGCTGGAAACTGGAAACTGGAAAAAAGCAAATTCAATTAAGACCTTACCTGCCACGCCCACACCCGCACTCATCCCCAAAAACACACACACAAAGGCAGACAGGGAGCGCGTAAAAATGTGCGATGCGTGCAACGTTGCGTATGAGTGATGCGATCCGATGGTGGAACCGTGACAAGGGCGGTGCTCGGTGCGTGTCGCGGGGCGTGGCACTTCTGGCGACCCTTTGAAGCGTGTGTTGGCGAACGACAAAATGT
>VNJZ01004758.1:0-26912 GCA_008042795.1 Drosophila asahinai | reverse complement strand
AAGCACCGCGATCGTATTTTTTCAGCATTTCTTTACACCAATCCACACGAGCCTTCTTTTGAGCGATTGTCAAATTGTGCCGGATCCAACGAGAACAAACCTTTTTTACAGCCAGGTGCTCATGCAATATCGAATGTATGTTGGTGGAAGAAATGCCTAGGGATGCCTCTATCTCACGGTATGTCACATGACTGTCTTGCATTATTAGTTCACGTACGCCATCGATGTTTTCTGGCACAACGGCTGTTTTTGGACGACCTTCGCGGAATTCGTCTTTGAGGGAGCGTCGGCCACGATTGAATTCGTTGTACCAGTTTTTCACAGTGCTATAGGATGGTGCTTCATAGTCATACAAAGATTTAAGTTCATCGCTGCACTCTTGTCGTGATAATCCACGCCGAAAGTTGTGAAAAATGATCGCACGAAAATGTTAACGAGTTAATTCCATTTTTTTGCGAAATTGATTTTTTTAAGTAACTGTAAACAACACAAATGATAGTCGTACGTCAAACCGTTCTGAGTACGTTTATGCTTAAAAATGTCGAACTTTTCAATGGAAATGTCAGATTCCACCTAACAACACTTAGTGTTGCCTAGGCCAGAAATATATATAGCAGCCCACGTACATAATCTGATTCACCACTTTTTTTGTCCCTATCTTTTGAAATTTCTTAAGCTTTTTGCTTCGAAACTCCGCCAGTCCTCGGTCGAAGTCATTAGATCCGGCTTTGTCCTAATATACGTATATTATAGCACTATTTGTAGACCGCTTGGTATTATTTAATGAGTAAGCTCACCAGAACTCTTGCGAGGATACTTTGGCTGAGAAATCCCAAAGCAAGGAGTATTGTATTTAATTGTGTGGGTACTCAGACCTTAACTATGCTATTGATAGTGAATACTGAGAATATTTCTTTCCTAGGAGAGCAGCACACCGGCCTAGTTTCGGCGAAACTGAACTGATAATGTGTAGCTAAGAGGACCCTTTGACCCTATTATGTCTGCCAAATAATGAGCGATTCTAATGAATAAAGCTTATATAAAAAATATAATTAAAAAATTAACGCCGATGTGTGGAGCACGAAATATTAAATTTTTTTTTACTACAGTTAGTTAGTATATTAAAGAAATATTTGGCAAATTGTTTTGCAAGCTCGAGTGCCAAGCTGATCAATATAATTTTAATTAGTCACAAATAATATTTTTATCATTCCCAGTACCAAACTCTCTAGGAAAATGTGTGATGTGAATAATTTATGTACTTACTTCGCTGTACAACGAAAAACTTTTGGCAATCAAAATGCGAATGGTAAATTTGTTCAACCGCATTGAGCCGAGCTACTCATTTGCAAGAATTTAAAGTGCACTTGCCAGTTGCATGCGAATATGGAAATAGTTTTCCTTATCTGCTCCGAGTCTGGCTCTGACTTCGCCGAAATACGGCGGCAAATGGAGCCAAAAGTTATAGGCGAACCCCGAACAGAAGTCTTCCATTTCCTAGATTCCCTCCCGTCCACCAGGCGGGGGAGGAAAAAAGGAAAACTTTCGTTGGGATAATGCGAGTCCCACAGTGAACGAAGTGTTTGGCACAAAGTTATGCGCCAGCCAAACAACAATAAAATAATATAATTTTTTTGTTTGCCAACTCTCAATTGGGGAAGGAAAGTAGGGAAACGTGTTGCCGACGAATCCTGGCGTCCTCCATAATTTTTGTGTTTTTTGTTGTTTTCGTTTCGTTTTTTTTTCGGCAATTCGCGACTCGTTCGACGCTTGGCCATAAACTTTTGAAGGAATATCGAAAGTTTGCTCGCATCGCGCTCGGCTCGGCAAAAAGCTTCGAGCTGCGCGAGAGACACAAAGGCTACAAAACTTATAACGAGAAAACTTTGCCACTTGGCAAAAGCGCGATAAAGAAACAAACAGCAGAGAACTGAACAGAACAGCACAGAACAGAACGGAGCGGAGCAAAATAGAGCTGGGCTTCGACTTGGCCAGAACCGCGTTGGCGGAGGAGAGATGAGACGTGCTGAGCTGCGCTGAACTGAACAGCCAAACTAGCAGCAGAAGATGCCGGCGAGATGATACCAATAGCGAAGGTAACTTGGCCAACAGCGAAATGGGTAGCATCAGTACTCTGCTGGCGAATTATGAGTTCCCTATGAAGCCTGTGATTTTATTTTAATAGGTATCAACATGAGCATTCTATAAAAAAAAACATATTTTCCAGGCATATTTACATTTAATTTACTTTATTATTTCAAGTCACACTATAATGTAATTTAAAGCAATTTATGTTTAATAAAATATATGCCCATTCCTCGCTATACAGCCGCTCTTTAAACGGCATTTCGCTATATCCCGGCATTTCTTCAATCACCACACTTTTTTCGTTTTACGGCCTACAATGTTTCGCTATAACAAACCTAAATAATAGATTCAAAATATAGCCTTTAGGCTATCGATACAAACGATATTTTCATCGAAACTTAAATACCGTTTAATACCATTAATATTTATACAGAGTTTCCATATTGCTGACAGCATTTTGGAAAGGCAGAACCCTTCGGAAACAGCTTTCAACAAAACTGACACAATTATTATAGAAAATGTGTAAAAGCGTCTACAACCCCACTACATGAAACGATGGTTTCTCATAATATAGAACTCAAGATCATTCGCTTCATATAGCCCCTATTTATCATCCATTCCTGTATACCCCAAATATGCGCAGAATACAGGGTGTACCGGAGCGCAGCGATTGGATAAAAACTTGCTGAACCTCAGCCCACAGAGTCGCCGCCTGGCTAAATATATATAAGACTTGAGCAGTGGCAAAATGTTCTGCTGACAATGGAAAAGCAGAGGGAAAACTCAAGAAAACTCATTCGCGCGTTTTAACTAACTAGCAGAGGGAGCCGAGCGAGCCAGAGCCGGCGAGGTTGCATAAGGAAAAACTGGCAAAAATTATTATTTACGCACGGATGGTGTCATCTAATTATGAATTCATTTTCGCTTTGTACACCGCCAGCACCCACAACAACGGCGACTTCCTTGGGCCTTTCTCTGGAGCCTGGCAGGTCTGAGAAATTAACAAAATGCGACCGCACTCGGACAATACACCTGCAGTGCTGGGGAACCAGCTTCCCGATCATCATTCTTCCCATTATGGCGGCGGCGGTGGCTTTGCTGGGTCGTTTTTAATGCAATATTTTGCATGAGATTTTTTTTTTTTGTGTTAGCCGCCAGGCCAGGCCGCGACGATAAAAAGTTAGCTGCACGCAGCAGCGTTTTCAGCATTTTGCATTCTAGATTTTTGCGCCCAAGTTGCATTTTAGCTTGGACCAGGACACGGCCAAAAGAAAATTTCATGCTCTTTGAAAACTTGTTAAAGTATGATAACCACAATGCAGGCCACATTTCCTACCCCAGCCCATCCTCCGCCATCCGCATGCGTTCCTCCAGAGAATTCCAAGTAAGCTGCAAAGAATCGCCGCAAATAATAATAAGCAAGTTGGATTCCAGAGCTCGGGACTCGTTAACTCGCCTCCAAAAGTTAAGAAATGCATAAAATTTGTTAACAAGCTAGAAAAAAATAAAGAAAATAACGCGCAAAAAATGCTGCCTTGTTCGTACTTAACAAGGCAGCCATTTTCTTAGCGGAAATAGCTAACAAGCGAAAAATTTCCTTTCCAATACCCTTACGAGAACGACAGCGTTATGTGGGACAGGAAGTAAAAGCGGTTCGTTTTATAAGGTGTGAATAAAATATTCATATTTTATCGAACAATATGCGTATTAATTGTGGCGCTTTTCTTAAATTCCAATATTGTTATTAAATGGTTAATTTACAGAATTCTAATTGCAATTAGCGCCGACTTTCGATGGCTTCCGTAGTTATTTATACTTTGTTTTAAAGATGTGATAAACGATTTTAAAATAATAATAAAGCTTAATACTGGCTAATACCTGTAATTTTCCGAAATAATATATATTTTACAGAGTATCCTGTGTCTCAATTAAACCCTTGACATTTTGCTTGCCTAAAAAAAAGAATTATTAATGTTGGGGGAGAGAAGCATTGTGGGGAATTAGAATACATCAAGTTATAAGGCTAAACTATTTAAATGGGTGTTGAGTAAAAGTTCCCCTAATGAGATCTCGAAGTCGTCAAGTATTTGGGGTGAACGTAAGTCTTGTAATTGGAGGCCAACGTTTTTTTTTTGTTATTTGAGTTTACGAATCGCTTATGACGCCTACAAATATGAGTATTCATTAAAGTCCTACCCGTTGGAAAGTGAAACAATATAATAAATAAATTTAAATTGCATTTCAATTGGATTCTGTGGCGGATGGGCTGCGTTTTTTTTTTCTTCCCTTCTCTTTTGGCAGCTCGCATATTTTTGCGGTTTCTGTATTTTTCCTGCCACTTATTTAACCGCTAATTACATTTTAATGTAAATTAATGAATCTGCGCACTTAACTTGGCCGCATTGGCTTCTCTCTCCACTCCTCTCCTCTCCTTCGTTCTCCCGCTCTTTTTTGCCGGATTTTTCTTCCACCTCGTCTCGCCCACACTTCGGTGTAGGGCCTGTCAACTTGTCTGGCCAAGATACGTTTTGACTCATTGAGTTCCGCGGAACAGCCACAACAGCGACAGCCACGAGAACTGAACTTGGCTCATTAGCGGGTCGTGTTGAAAGCCTGAAATCGGAGATTTTTCAGTTTCTTTTTCGGCCGGAGCATTTTGATAAATGATTGAAATAAATGATGTCGGCTTTTTGGTACTGCCAAATTAACAGGAATTCGACACATGGGCTACGTATTTTGCCCGCGGATTATTCCAGCGATCCATGTCGCTGTAAGTATTTTTTAGCTTAGGTTGTAAAATGAAAAACTGAAAATGTCTTAGTAATATTGACATTCATTAGAATTGGTATTCTTATAGTAAGCTAAATAATATGTTTCAGAAGTTCAGAGAATGTTTTTAAAGCCGTTATCTAATAAACATTGCTAGAAAGTGAGAGAATGCGTGTAGTCATTTTTTGGTGTAAGTATTATTATTCAAAATTTAACTTCTTGGTCACAGAACACAGCGTGATCATAACGAGGAATGTTAAATTTGACATTATATCCATTGAGGCAGGTTAATATTTCGTTTGATATATCTGAGCTCCTGTTTCCACATTAATTATAGAATATTTCAATTATAGGGATTATTTATAATGAACATATATTTGAGAGATGCTTTGATAACATTTATTTTTTTTTATTTTATTTTAATTTAAAGATCGTAATATAATATCCCTTATGCTGCTTCTTACCGTTGCAATTTGAAAATTAGCCAAACATCTTCCCACATTCCCTGTTGGCTGAGAATTTCCAGCTTTTTAAACACCGCACTCACTCGGCTCTTGGCTCGGCTAATTTTGCAACACATTTTGATAAGCTGGCAGCAGCAGCATCTTCTTTCCCCATTTTGTGTTTGCATATTAAAAATATTGTTTGCCCCAGTACCTCCCCCTCGTACAGAGATGCATTATGGAAATGCGACGCCCTCTTTGTGTTTTTCCTCACATGTGTGAAATTGCATGTAGGTGCGAGGCTACACACACCGAGGTGTGTCTGTGGGTGGCTTGTTGTTCGGGGCGGGATGCATTAGAGACATAATAATTAAACGCGGCGTGTGCTCATCATCGTCATCATTATTATCAGCATTTTTCGCGATTATAATAAGCCGTCCGTGATGTTGTTCCAGCTTGTTCTTGTATGCCATCCTCCCGCGCCAATTAGGGAAATTGTGTGCTATTTCCAATTTGAAAATTTCAGCTCTCTTCTGGCTTCTCTGCTGGCTAAAGTGCCCGACAAGGAAGCAGGCAACCAGCCAGCCAACAAACCAGGAGGTAAAAATGTAAAAAATTCCAAAAGGGATACTTTTATATACAGGTGGACTATGAGATATTAAATACTCTTTTGTTGTACTTGGGGTTCATGTATTAATTACAGGTAATGAGGAAAACTCCTATAATTCTATATTGCTGTATATTTCTATTATTAATGTAAAATATAAATAAAGCTTTGAACCTATTGTTTATTTACTTCAAATTAAATATATTCCTATTTTAAAGTTTCTTTTCTTTAGCGGATTTAATATTGGTGGTGTCTACGTTTAAATTTTGTAATTAAAGTTCTAAACGATATTAAATCTAAGCAAAGAGTATGCAAAAGTGCATTAAACAAAGCATAGTCTGTAATTTATTTGACGTTCAACTCTCAAGATGCTTACTGTGTGCGCAGGGGATGTCCATTAGCCAAAATGGAGCAGGCTATTTTTGATTTAATGAGCCATGGTCTAATGGATTTTGATGCTGAGCTAACTGTAATTAAACACTCGCGCCAAAAAATAAGGAAGCAGACATCAGTTTCTTTTAGTTCTTTAAGTTGCTCTTTTGTTAGATATCAAAAAGTTGAACTCAAGTAGGCAAAATACATATTGCAAGATGAAGTTTTTCGCTGCTCAACAATTAATAGACTTTCAAGGATTTTTTGTATCCTCGAAAAGGAGCCCCATCCATTTTTCTTGCAAACTTTGAGCTGCCGTTAATTCCCTAAAAAAAAATATTAAGCAATCAAATCATCAGGAAACCCCAAAATACGTAACCCAAATCAAAAATCTCACAGCTATTTCTGAGAGGGGAGAGGGCCGCAAAGCCAAGTGAAATAAAATAAACAAACAAATGCCTCATTACATGCGAAATTAAATTTAAATGTTTGCTTAATGCGATTCCAGAGTTGCCCGGGGTGCTCCGAAGACCGGAGTCCGGAGTCCGGAGACCGGAGACCGGACTGGGCACAACTGGAAAAGGGGGCGGAAAAAGGTATACGGAACTAAACAAACCCAAGCACCAGGGCACATCAAATTTAATTTCATTTTGAAGCCCTGGGCTAACCAAGGATGATGAGGACGATGATGACGGTGACGGGTCGCCGACGCATGCTTAGAAAAATATTTCTGGTATTTTTCCTTTTCCCCCCATTTTGGTTCGGGCTGTGTTTTTTTTTCTTTTTATTATTTGTGTGCTTTGCTGTTTTTGGGTTCTCGACTGAGTGGAGAAATTAGAATTTTTGCGTGTGTCTGCGGTCGCCGCATTTGGACGCCGACGGATGCCGCCATCGCCCCCGGCCACATTTCCTGACACTCCGTCCTTCCCGGATAGCAGCCAGAATTTAATATATTTATACAGGGTAAGCAGAGGGAGTACGCAGGTTGTACAAGCTTGGGACATGGTTTTATCACTTAGGAGGAAGCTAAAAAAAATTCTCACAATATCATAATTTATAGTATACATTTTATACATATTGATATGTGTTTAAATAATTTTAATTTCTTTTAATTTCTAATTAAAGGGGAATAATATCTATATTTTCAGTTGGATATACAGTTTGGAACATATACCATACATAACCAACCATCTACATAATCAAAATAAATATAAATCAATGTTGTAAATTTTAAATATTATCAAAAATATAAAATCCCATTCAAAATTAAGTTTCCAAGCTGGAAATTAGGTATCCCTCATTCGAGCTAGTTTCGCAACCTCACAATAAGGCCAGTATCTGGCGAAGACAAAGTCATAATAATTTCAATATTTTTGTTGCCGCTGATGTGGCTGTCAGCGGCAAACTGTCAACGCAGGGCGTTTATTTGACAGCCGCTGGGGATTAGAGGGGTGCGCAGGGAGACTGATGGGGCGTAAGGGGGCGGGTCGGTGGCGGCACGCTCAATTAAAATATAATTTTTGCAAAAATATGACGAAAATAAAATACGAAAAACAACGGGAGCTGGTGAAGATCCCTTTTTTTTATTTTGGCTTTGGTTGGGATCCGCTTGGCGTTGCATTCACATGGCCATAAATTAAAAACTTAATAACGAGCGGCGCGCACAGGATCCGAGCAGCAACCAGGACATGCCCAATACGTGTGTCCTGCTCCTGTGCGACGTCCGCAGTCATGTCACCGATTGCTCCTCTCTCTCGCTCTCTAGCCCTCTCCCTTGTCGTCCTTCGTCCTGGCCGATGGGATGCGGCTGCGGCAGCAATAAATCGCTAACAGCAAATAAATCAACGCGCATAAATTCCAATGTTCAGCGAGGATGCCTGCCCCGACTTTATTTACGACATTGCGACAAAGACAGTTACGGCAAAATGCCGCTGCCCCTACCCGCGGGACCTTTACATTCCCGCGCCCCCCAGCCCCTGACTCCTGACCCCTGAACCCGCTCCTAGGCAGCGCTACGAGGTCAAGCCCATAGGGCGGAGAGACTAGATCTTAATATCTTCTCCTCAGAACTGCTTGAGCTTGAAATTGTTGCATTCGAAAGAAGAAAAAATAAATATTAAAATAATGTTTTATGAACCCAAACAAGCCAATGAATACTTAGTAATTAATTGAATTTTAAATAACATGATTAGTTCACAATTTAAATTGCACATGATTTATTTATAATTAATTTGACCTTTGTGAAGAATGGATTTACTTTTAAGAGGCTTTTTCTAACATTCAATGGCTATAAACCCAATTAACTTAAATTAGTTGGCTGGTCACTTAAGAGGACAGGATAGCAACCATAACAATTTCCATGATCAAAAGTGCAAAAATATATTTCGCATTCAGGCAGGGGCACGGCCAATGAACATGAAAAAGGTTGACCTCAGTGTCGGGGCAATATGTCCTGGAAAATGTCATCTAGCGTTGTCCGTGGTTAACCAACGAGGAGCAGTCGCTTGCCAAGGGTTAAAAGGGTTAACCCCGTGCTAAAACAAAAAGCGCGATGAGAGAAAAACCAAAAAATAAACCAAGGAAAATGGGAGTTGGCAGGAGAGTCAAGGCAAGGACGAGTATATTTGGCACATTAAAACAAAAGGATGCCGTGTGCTGGGCAAACAGACAAAGGACATGTCCGGACACATGCGAGGCGCCAAATCAAGCCTTGATTTATGGCCCAGCCGAAAGGATTGCCAAAGGAATAGGAGCTCACACAGCCGAGCGGAGAAAAATTGCACAAAACTAACATTAGCACCCTTGTAAATGTGTAAAACCGCCAGGAAAACACTCTCTGGCACACAGAGAGAGAGAGACAGGGTCGCCAACAAATCATCGTAGGAATCGTAGGAATCCGAATGGAAAAAAAGGATTCCCATCCTGGACCGAAAGAAAACCGGCATCTATTAGCTCCGCCACTCGGGCCGGCCTGCCCAGAAAATACAAAAAAAATCCTCTGGTGATAATTTATTTATTTCGGATTATTTATTGCACATACATCATAATTTTCAGGACTCGCCGGCAAATATATTTTATTCCTTAAGCAGGCCCGTTCTCAGTCCCAGTCCCAGTCCCAGTCGCAGTCTCAGTTTCAGTCTCCAAAGATGCAAGAATTATAACTTTTAACAATGAAGGATGCGCCATAAATTAAAAATTCCAAACTTAAAAACGCAACAATAAATACACGGCACTCGGGGAGAGAGGGCGAATGAATGAGGACTCCTGGCAATCGCCAGGAACAGGACATGCAGTTGATTTATTTCTCTTCTATGGAAAATCGCACAGCGTTGAGGATGATGGGAGCGAGCGAGAAAGGTTCCTCACACCGAGGCGACGACTCAAAGGAACGGAAGTATTTATTTCATAATCGTTATGATGTAATGAAGAAAACGGCGACATTGCCGAAGGATTAGGCGGGGCAGCTGTAAGAGATCATATATACTTTAAGAAAGGATAAGCATCCAGTTATTTTCGCTGTCAAAATCTGATATAATTCTTTATTCTTGTTCTTAATTTGGAAAAAATGTTTAAGTATTTTTCCCCAAAACTAAAATTAATTTTCATTTATGAAATAAAGGATTTCAACCACCTCTACGCACATATGCCTTACATAAAAACCTAAATATTTATTATTTTTAAAGTTTTTCTTTGCACAGTACGTATGTCAGCCCAACCATAGTGTGAATGATACAAGAAAACTGCGCAGAAAAATAAGGAACGAATCCGAATAAACCGAAACACATCCTCGACATCAAATACGTGGCGCATATTAAATTCTTATAAAATCGGCGCTCGCTGAGGGATGCTCGCCTTGAAGGGGATCCGCGACGGGGAAGGGGACGGAGGCAGGATATAGATAGACTAGGGCGCTATTGTTAAAAGTTCGAGGCATTTTTATGGTACTCTGTACCGCCATGGATATGAGCTCCTGCTGCGATATTAAAAACTTGTTGCTAATAAAAAGATTCGGATACGCTTGTCGATGTCCCATGTTCACGATGACTATGCCCGATCGACATTAAGTGCAGTGGCAGATGGATGCTGTTGGATGGTGACATCAATGACATTTGTTGCGGTTCAATAAATTTGAAATCCCTGAAAAGAAATACATCGTACACACTGAGGGAAAGAAGTAGTCAGAAGAATGCTAGAGTCTGGGTTAATGTTACGAAAATCTTTCTGAAGTATTAATTCTGAATTTTGTAATTTTAATGTAAAGTCTTAAAATTATTGTTTTTAATAAACACTTTTTATAATATGCAAATCTTACTGACATTTTAAATTCTTAAAAAAATTACAGTCATGTTTTAGCTTTATGTAATCGCTTTTAGTGATGGAGTTGTGCTTTTATAAGTAGAAATTTCCAATAATAAATCAGTATTACTATACACACATTTTTTTGAGTGCACTTACTCCTATATTGAGCATGTGTGTACCGTTTAACAAACCCTAAGTAGGCCTGGGCCTCACTGCGCATTTAATTGTTTTAAATGGCACACTGGTTCAAATTATACATTTCTGATATACATTTAATCAATTACTAAAGAAATATTATAACTATATACAACAAATAATATACTGCTTGACATAAGTTAGAAAATATTACGAATTTATTATATGGAAGGTTTAATCAAGTATTGATAAGTATTGATTAATAATAGATAAAACTAGTATTAAAATCTTCTGAGCTAAAAATAATGAATTAAATTAATCTCAACCAGCAATCAAATAACGAATAAGTATACCCGCATTAATTTTATTATTTTAGTTATCCCAGTGTGATTTTTATCTATTTGATTTCCACAATTTGCACCAATGTGCAATGGGAGCGTTAAGCACCGTCGTGCCAATTGTCAAAGCGAAACGCTCCTCCATTCACTGGCATCGGGTGTTGTTTAGCTGTCGGATAATCCGCTGCATGTTGCCGTTGATTAAAATGACACACACAACCAACCACTAACTTGCCCACAGCTTACCGCCACTGGGAGCTTAGGTTCCGGGGGGCCAGTCGATTGTCTATAAGCCGGCTGCAGTTTCCTGTATTTGAAGTGCCAAAAAGCACACTTTGGATCGGTCTTTGGTCTTTTTGCGAGCTGTTGTGCTCGTATTATTGAGTTGTCGAGTGCGCGCTTTAGTGAGAGGATTTATGCCCGACGACGATATTTGTTTAGGCGCTTAGTTTTGCCATATGCCCTTTGTTTTGTCGCTCTCCATATTTTTTATACTGTCCCCCGATGTTCTTTAGACCAATTTTGACGTGTTCTGGTTCGTTTTTAGCTTAAAGCTTGCCCATGTCCGGTTTTTATTCTTATTTTTCTATAGTATTTTGGCACTTGTCTTGATCGTATATTATTTTTCCCTTGTCTTAGTTTAGGAAAATATTAACTAAATAATAAATTAAATAAGTTTGCGTTACTTCCTTCAACTAATCAATTATTTTTCCCACTAATTTACCCATAAAACAATCGATTGCCAATAAAATGTCAATTAAAGTGTGCGTGAACTCCGCACGAGTGAACGGTTATGTCGTTATTATGGTAATTGCACACAACGGCTATCACATGCCCCGAAAATCTCAAAACAAACAATCGAACTCAGCAGGAATATATACACTGCAGTGTGGATGGAAGCATTGTGCTAATCATTATGGTCCTCTTCCGAATTCTTTTCCCTTTGCTCCCTTTTTTTTGGCTTCAGTCTCTTTGTTTTGTTCGGGGCTGCACCACGCCCCCACACACATGGGAATAAGCGACTGAGTCTTGGATTTGAACACCCAACTTATTACGCTACCCGACGTCGAAATTACTTAATCAAAGTTGGATTATCTGCTCGGCTCAGGCGAGTAAACAGGAGGGGAGGAGTGCTGGCTGGCTGCGTTCTTGTATGGGTTTCATTTGAATTAAAAGCGCCAACTCGACCGAAAGTCGGCAAAGCACAGTTTGACAGCCAGCATGGGGCACTTGGCACACATATGCCAGGCCAACCCGTACTGCACAGAGAGAAATTCAAGAGTAGTGGACATTTATGTGGAATTAATTCAAGGGTTTTGATTTTCAAAAGGAAGGCAAATGAACTATTAATGAGATTAAATTGGATGAAAGAATCGATTAAGTAAAGTAATAATAAAATCTAAATTTTAATTTAATGTAAAACCTTATACAATTTCCTGCATAAGTACGACATTTTTCTTCTTGTGCCTTTCTGGGCGGCAGCTGGAACTAAATTAAATTCCATGTCTAATGCTCGCCAAGGATTAAGACCAAACAACGCCTCAACTTGCCTCGCCTCATCGGCTAAGACGGGTAATATTAAATAATTTTTCCCATCTCCCAGGCCTCAGGACTCAGGACACAGGACGCAGGACCGAGGACACAGGACGCTGGGCTCACACACACATATGGCATGAATTTCAGGAGTTCATTGTTTTGCATCGCTGTGAAGTGAAACGGAGTAGAGCGGTGCGAGCCGGCTGTCCCAACCAGGAGACTGAACCGAAGATTAAAGTCTCCCGTGGCGAACTTAATAATAAAAGCCCCGGAACCCAGGACAGTCCTCCTGCAACGCGAGCGGCGAGTGTGGTGTTGGCACAAAAGTATTTAGTGGGCAGGGGCTCGGATACGGGGTATTGGGCGCAAATCTTTTTTCGAGTGCCAGACATTAGCAGCATTAGAGCACACAGATATCATTCCTACTTATACATATTCCATATATATATATATATATGTATATCCGCATGGCAAAGCCTGGCTGCGCCGAAAGCTCACAACAGAATGCAAAACGAGGGGGAAGTGGAAGCCCCGGGTTCACCAAATAACCGAAGGACTTATGTCGACTCAGGCCAGGGGATTTGAGGTGTTGTTGTTGTCTGTGAGGGTGGAACTCGAAGCCGAAGCCGAAGCTACTGCAGTAAATGTATCTGCATTGTAAGCGGTAAGTATGAAAAGCCTGCGGAGCGGCTGATACTGATAATCTCGAATCGACATTTCGAGCTTGTAATTATCTTTGCGGTTCGACATACAATTGAAAGTGTTTGGCGTTCAGGCATATAGAGGTAACTTCTGAGAGCTCTAAATTGATGTTTTGCCTTTAATGAAAGCAGAGATGGCTTTTTTCTGCATTGAAGGAACTAAATGATATCCAAATTATTTATAAAACATTCAATCCGACTGCAGCTCTTAATTAAACCATCTCCTTCTTGATGATAAAAGTGCGAATCTGCATGGGATTCAAGGTGACACTGAACTCGGATGCTTCCTGGGACTTGTTAGCTGCCAAAGGCTTGTGGAGGCTCGAGAAGTATTCGGGTGTTGAAGATACAAGTCCAGCGCCATCGTGGGGGAACTTGAGGCGCTTCATATCGCTCAGGGGAAGGTTGCCGTCCAGGGTGGTTTCCCTGATCTCCAGACCGCCCAGACTATCGAAGATCTGGCGGATGTTGAAGCTAACCGTGCTGACCTCCGTCTGATCCAAGAAGTTCTCCACGCGCAGCAGAACCTCATCCGCGGAGTAGGGCTCCAGGGTGAGCAGGTGCACCGACTCGGGAAATTCATTAAAGTCGGGCAGCGACTTGGACACTTCCCTTAGGCCTTCGCTGGTCCTGCTGAAGAACTTCCAGAAGGGCAGGTGAATCTCCTTCTCGGCCACCCGCTCGGAGGCAGTGGTTCCATCCTCCACAGCGCTGAGAGAGAGGAAAAGTTTGCCGCGCGCAATTAGACCCTTGCCGAACTGCTGTTCGTTAATGGCTTCTGCGGCTCCTGAGCCGTCGGTGAAGATGTGACGACGATGCAGCATCATCTCCACACGTCCGTTCTCCAAGCTGGTTGCTCCCTGAGAGCGATCGTTGAGCAGGACAAGTCGCCGGCTAGTGTCCTGCATAGCAAAGCGGGAGGTCACCGGATAAATATTTCCGCTCACGGGCTGCTCACTCAAGTCGGGACTGAAGTCCTCCCGCTTGTCCTTCTCGCGCCTGATCATCTCACGCCCATTGGAGTCGGTGTAGAAGACTCCATCGTTGGAGATTCCACTCTGGAAGACGGTGACTATCTCCTTGCCAAGTTCATCGTCTATGGGAACGGGACCCACCAGCCACTCGAACTCCACTCGGTCCACGTCCTCATAGATGCGAATCACCTGGGAGACGTACCCGTTGAAGTTCTGATGGACTTCCTTGACTAGAGCCCCATTGTAAACGGAAAACTCGACAGGATCTTCTAGTAGTTCCAAATCTGCATCCTGTCGGAAAATATAATGGCAGGATCGGGCAGTCTTATACATTCCAAAAGTCTGGTCAATGCTTTCGGAAACGCCGTTCATTTCAATGGTCTTTAAGCGTCCTGTATTGTTATCGATCATTAGTTTGATCAGCTAATAAATGTAAAATATAGAGTAATTAAAAAGTTCTTCGAATATCTAACTTTGGACTCACCGAAGTCTGAACCACTGTCTCCCCATCATCGTGGGTTTCAGCATCGCTCTTCAAAGAGTGAACCTTCTTAAACCGCCTGGGAATCTCTTGGTTTGAAGATTTATCCTTGCTAGAGGAATTGGACTGACTTTGCTGCTCCTCGACCTTCTTAATGTAGAAGCTGGCAATCTTGTTAACAGAAGCCCTGAAGACCAGTTCGTGCTGAGTGTCATTGCTACGGAACTCCAGAGCCAGAACCTGCCAGGGCACTGGGAGCACCTCAGAAGCCACAACTTGGCCCTTCTCGTTGGTCACCTCGTAGTTCTCATTCTTCACAGGGATTCGGACATACTGCGCGGATGTGTGGGCCAATGGGTTGTACAGGGTCACAACTACATTGTCGGCGCTGTCCTTGGTGAAGGCACACTCGCTGATATTCAGCCTCAGACAGCTTTCAAACTCTCCATTCGGCTGATTGGTGAGGACTCGGAGAGCATCGCGGGCCGTGTTGGCACCCCCCAAGATGGCATCGTACAACAGACGATCGTAATCGTTGGAGACTTCCTGCTTCTCGGTGCCAGTGATGGCGTCGTGATGCTGCATCACTCCCATGATCTGGCGCAGATAGTCCAAGTCCTGGGTCTGCTGCTCACTTGATAAGCCGGCAAGGACACTCAGTTGCTTGGCCACTTGGAGGATGTGGTTGCCGTCGCGCTCGAAACGCTTCTGGGTGGGACGTGAAGTGAAGAAGCCGGTCCAGAAGCTCTTCGCCTCGTGGGAATGGGGGAGGAAGTCCTGGGTCTTGTTTGGCCAGCTCTGAAGACTCTTATGCAGGGAATTCAAATAGCAGCCAGCCGTCGAGTAGAAGATATTGAACTTGGAGCCAGTTGTTTGGCGTTCGTTGACATACCTGTGGAGGAAATATATTGAAGATAATGATAATGTAATCAAGTGAGCATTTTTCTACTGACTTGATTAGCTTGTCCATGTTCTTGTAGTTCATGTAGGCATTTTCGTATTGAAAGTCATCTCCCATGGGCACCATGATGTGGCTGGAGCGATAGTACTTGGCCAGTTTGGTGGCGTAGTTAAGGAAATCATCCACCCTCGAGTTGACATTATTGTCATAGCTCTTTCCATCAATAATGGGATCATCTTGGCAGAGGGAATCGAAGCAGAAGCCAGGAGGGGCCGAGTAATGATTGTAGAGCATTCCCGTGAAGAGCTCCAGTTCCTTCAAACTCTCACTGGCATCCCAGATCATTTCGAGTCCCAGGTTATCCACCCGCTTGTTCTTGTCATTCTGATCCATGCGGGCAAAGAACTGGCCATCGAAGCCCATTTGGGCAAACATCGAGGCCTGCTCTCGGGAGTGGCCGAAAGCATCGATTTGCCAGCCGACGCGGGGACGACCACAGACACCGAAGTTGTCGTTCAGGAACCTAGTGGAGATACTCAAGGAATTATTTCTAATGGGGTTTGAGATTCTACTTCACTCACTTTAAACCCACTGTGAACTGATCAATCACGCTCTGGTAGTTGACGGCAGCCTCATCGTTCATGCTCCAGGCACCACCGGTGAACTCCAGACGTCCCTCGTTCACCAATTTCTTGACGAGCTGCTTCTTGGTCTCCGACTGATCCTGCCACCACTTGGCAAAGAAGGCGGTCTCCACCTGAATGAATCGTCGGCGCGAGTCCTTGGCGAGTTCAGCAACAACTGTATCAAAGATATATTGGACACCGGCATGCTGAATGCTATGCTTATTGCCATAGTAGTACTGATCGGCGGTCTTCAGCCATCCCAAATCGTCATGGGAGTGGGGCACCAAGTGGATGTTGATTATGTTCGCCTTTGTTTCGGGACATGACTGAGAAAAAACAAGTTAATATTAAATTCTAAAAAGTTCTTTGCTTTTCTCACCTCGTAGCCACAAACAGCCTCAGTTGGAATAAAGTGACAGGCAAACAAGGCCAAAACAATAACCAGGCTCTTGAGGTTAGCCATTTTACCAGAAGGCCTGGGTTTCAACTTCTGGTCAAGAACTGAGCTCATAGTAGAACTTTCCCCACTTTTATAAGCTTCTCAATGGGGGTCTTTTGATAACTAATCGGGACTTCAGAGTGTTTTGAATTTACCTAGTCGAGAGGTGATTAGCAATACCTAATAATCATCAATGGGTCTCGAAGGGTAAGTACCTTGCCGTATGCATAATCAAATCGAACTAGGTGGCTTATCTTGCTTCATTTACTACCTGGGATTTGGCAAAGGTAGTGCAACTCTTATCAGCCGACTCCCGATTACTTAAATGGATTTTAATTACCAATTGGGCACTTGAAGATGAGATTAGGTTTATGATTTCAACCTTATCCTTATCTCTGAGAAAGTGAAAGCCACACATGCAGAAGTGGGGGTTAATGAGGGCGATAGCAGTTAACAACAATGCAAAGTATTTAAATTTGTAAGCTTTCAAACGTTTTTTATTTAATTATTTGTTTTGATTACAAAAGTGCGAATTTGCATGGGATACAAGGTCACACTGAACTCTGAAGCTTCATCAAGCTTATTTGCTTCCAGAGACTTGAGCGGGGCCGTGGAGTACTCGACTTCTGAGGGCGAACTTCCGGATTCCTGGGCGTGAAACTTGAATCTCTTCATCTGGCTTAAGGGCATGTTGCCATCCAAGGTGGTCTCCCGAATCTCCTGACCGCCAAGACTATCGAAGATGTGGCGTATGTTGAAGCTGATCATATTACCCTCGCTTTTATCCAAAAAGTTCTCCAGACGTAGCAAGATTTCATTCTCAGTGAAGGGCTCCAGGGTGAGAAGATGGACGGACTGAGGAAGCTCATTAAAGTCCGGAATAGATTTAGCTGCGGCCTTTCCATTATCAATCCCCTTGCTGAAGAACTTCCAGAAGGGCAGGAAGAGCTCCTTCTCAGTCACACGCTCAGCAACAGTACCTCCCTCTTCCACCACGTCCAGGACAAGGTACAGTTTTCCTCGGGCAATCAAGCCCTTGCCAAACTGGGTCTCGTTCAGAGCCTCACCGACTCCGCCGCCGTCGTTGAAGAACAGGCGACGGTGGAGCAACATCTCCAGTTGGCCATCTTCCAAGCTGGCTCCTCCCTGCGAACGATCGTTGAGCAGGACCAACCGCTTCTTGTCGTCCTGCAGAGCAATGCGGCTTGTCACCGGATAGAAGTTACCGCTGACAGCCTGAAGGGTAAGGTTTGAAACAAAGTCCTCTCGCTTATTCCTCTCGCGCTTCATCAACTCACGACCATTGGAATCGGTGAAGAAGACTCCATGGGAGGAAATCTCACTCTTAAAATTGGTAACAAACTCCTTGCCCACCTTCTCATCGTCAGGAATGGGTCCTACCAGCCACTCGAACTCCACTCGGTTGACGCCCTCATAGATTCGGATGACCTGCGAGATCCACTCGTTCACTTGCTGGTGAATTTCCTTGACCAAGGTTCCCTCGTAAACTGTGAACTCAAAGTCATTGTCAAAAACTTGAATGTCGCTGCTTTGGCGGAAAGTGTAAGCACAAGAAGCGAGGCCCTTATACACGCCAAAACTCTGAATTATGTTTTCTGAGAGTCCGTTCATCTCGATGCTCCTAAGGCGTCCTGTATTATTGTCAATCACCAGCTTAATGAGCTGTTGGGGGAGTTTATAATTAGATTACATTTTGGAGGAAGCATTGATATAATTAACTTACTGAGTTCTCCACAATAGTATCTGGGACTTCGATATCGCGTGGCCTAGGAATAACAGAAGTTGTACCTCCTAAGCTGTTAGTTTTTGTGATGTAATAACTGGCTATTTTATTCACTGTCGCCTTAAATACCAACTCGTGCTGAGTATCGTTAGGCCGATGGCCCAAAGCCAGAACCTGCCAGGCCACTGGAATAACTTCGGAAGCAACCCTTTTTCCCTTCTCATCTGTGACTTGGTAGTTCTCCTCCTTCACGGGTATCCGCACGTACTGAGTAGAGCTATGAGCCAAGGGATTGTACAGAGTAACTACAACGTTGTCGGCCCCGTCCTTGGTAAAAGCGCATTCGCTGATGTTCAACCTCAGGCAACTCTCGAACTCTCCGTTGGGCAGATTGGTCAGTTTTCGCAGAGCATCGCGGGCGATATTGGCACCTCCCAAGATGGCATCGTACAACAGACGATCGTAGTCGTCGGAGACTGCCTGCTTCTCAGTGCCAGTGATGGCATCGTGATGCTGCATCACACCCATGATCTGGCGGAGATTGTCCAGGTCCTTGGCATGCTTCTCACTTGATAGATTGGCAAAGACACTCAGTTGCTTGGCCACTTGGAGCATGTGGTTGCCATCGCGCTCAAACCTTTTCTGGGTGGGACGAGAGGTGAAGAAGCCCGTCCAGAAGCTGTTGGGCTCATGGGCATACGGAAAGAAGTCCTGGGTTTTGTTCGGCCAGGACTGCAGGCTCTGATGTAGGGAGTGCAGGTAGCAGCTCGGCGTGGAGTAGAATATGTTGTAAATTGATCCATTAGCCTGGCGCTCGTTGATGTACCTTAAAGGTTATTTATTTCTTAGTATTAATTCTTGGTATTATCTCAGATCTCCTTACTTGATCAGTTTGTCCATATTCTTATAGTTGGCCCTGGCATCCTCGTACTGGAAGTCCCCGCCCATCGGCACCATTATGTGGTTTGTGAGGTAGTGCTTCGACATCTCTTCCGCATAGCTGATGAAGCCATCCACCCGGGACTTGACATTGTTTTCATGGCTCTTGCCATCGATAATGGGCTCATCGGTGCAGAGGACATCAAAGCAGAAGCCAGGAGTGTCCGAGTAGAAGTTGTAGAGCATGCCGCTGAAGAGTTGTACTCCACTCATCGACTCGCTGGCATCCCAGATCATTTCCATGGACAAGTTCTCCAGGCGAGTGGCCTTATCGTTGTGGTCCATCCTCGAAAAGAACTGGCCATCGAAGCCCATGTGGGCAAAAATGGCGGCCTGTTCGCGGGAATGGCCAAAGGTATCGATTTGCCAGCCCACTCGAGGACGAGCACATTCCCCGAATGTCTCGTTGAGGAACCTTAGACATGAGGGGTAAGTATTTCTCTGATCTGACAAAGAAACTTCGTTTTTACTCACTTTAAGCCCACTGTGAACTGATCAATCACTCCCTGGTAGTTCACGGCAGCCTCGTCGTTCATGCTCCAGGCACCACCGGTGAACTCCAGACGTCCTTCGTTGACCAGCTTCCTGACCACTTGCTTCATTGTCTCCGACTGCACCTGCCACCATTTGGCGAAGAAGGCTGTCTCCACTTGAATGAAGCGACGCCTGGGATCCTGAATGAGCTGGGTCACCACACTCTCCAAAATGTACTGAACACCAGCGTGGTGGATCTTGTTCTTGTAGCCGTAGTAGGACTGATCAACCGTCTTGAGCCAGCCCACATCGTTGTGCGAGTGCGGAACCAAGTGGATGTTGATCATGTTCGCCTTCGTCGCAGGACATGCCTGGAGAAAAACATACTTGTCGTTAAAGTGCAGAATGGTTACTCCAGTAAACTTAGCTGACCTCATAGCCACAAACCGCTTGGGATTGTTTTACGCAGACCACCAATATGGTGGTCAGGAGGAGAAGGCAGCCGAGATATGACATTACTAGGACGTCACGAATGGAAGCAAGAACTGGCTTTCTTTTGCGCCAGTTAGCTGCCTTATATGGCTTCCTATTCTGGGTTGTTCTGATAAGCAATCAGTTGGATCAGATCGGATCACTTGATAAGCTCGTAATTACCTCTAATTAGCTACCGCCATAAAAAAACTCTAGCAGATCTGTGTAATTACACTGAGGGCAAAAATCTTGACCTAAAACGTATATACAAGGTGCCACCGATCTTGATAAATTTATAAATAAATTGAAAGCAACGATATTGAATACCACTTGTATTCCTGTGTTTATATGGATCCTAAGAAAGCAACAGAATATAGTACTATCATATGGAGTAATGTCTTAGGAACGTTTTTAGGAGTAATAAATATAGATTCGTAAAAAATCCACTCCACACTCTAAGTCGACATCCTACGTAATGTTCAATTTAAAGACACGAATACCAGTTAATTTGATCGAAGACAAATGTATTTATTTAAAGGTCTTTCTTAATGCCAATAATTTAGTAGTTACAGTTAATAACTTATTAAGTCTTGATGATGAAAGTACGAATTTGCATTGGGTACAGGGTGACAGCGAATTCGGAGGCATCCTGCGTTTCATTAGCTGCCAAAGGCTTGTGATCCGAGGTGTAGTACTCGGGCTCACTTCCCCTGGCTCCGGAGCCTTCAGCATGGAACTTGAATCGCTTCAAGTCACTCAGCGGCAGGTTGCCATCAAGAGTAGTTTCTCGGATCTCCGCTCCATTCAAGTAGTCGAAGATCGGACGGATGTTAAAGCTAACCACCCTACCCTCGGTGTGATCCATGAAGTTCTCCACGCGCAGCAGGACCTCATCGTCGTTGAAGGGCTCCAGGGTAAGGAGGTGCACCGACTTGGGGAAATCATCGAAGCTGGGAACGGACTTGGCCACAGAGCCGCTGCTCCCGGTGTTCTGGCTGAAGAACTTCCACAGGGGCAGATGGAACACCTTCTCGGCCTCGCGCTCCACGGATGTCGACTCATCAGCAGAGTTCAGGATCAGGTAGACCTTGCCTCGGGCTATCAGAGGCTGGCCGTACTTCTCCTCGTTCAGGGCCTCTCCCACTCCGTAGCCATCGTCTCGGACAAGGCGGCGGTGCAACATGAGCTCCAATTGTCCGTCCTTCATGCTGGATCCTCCCTGGGCGCGATCGTTCAGCAGGGCAATGCGCTTGTTACTGTCCTGCAGGGCAATACGGGATGTGATCGGATAATAGTTTCCAGATGTTGGCTGCACAGCCAGCTCTGGGTCGAAGTCCTCGCGCTTATCCTTCTCGCGCCTGATCAATTCACGTCCATTGGAGTCAGTATAGAAAACTCCATTGGAGGAGATTCCACTGCTGAAGACGGTGACAACTTCGTTGCCAAAGTTTTCCTCAACTGGAATGGGACCAACAAGCCACTCAAATTCCACATGATGCTCTCCTTCATAGATGCGGATAACCTGGGAGACAAACTCGTTGAATGTCTGGTGGATTTCCTTGACTAAAGCTCCATCGTAAACAGTGAACTCTACTCCTCCAGCCTGAATTTCAAAGTCTCCTTGGTTGTACTGACGGAACACATAGGCTCCAGAGTCATAGGTTCTATAAATACCAAAGCTCTGCTCAATGTTCTCGGAAACACCGTTCATTTCGACTGTCTTCAAGAGACCTGTCTGGTTGTCGATCACCAGTTTGATTTGCTAATATAAATGTTGAAGAATTTTAAAACAAGGCAGTTCTGAATAAAAGATTTTTGGAAAACTTACCGAGGTCTGCACCACGGTCTCTTCGTCGTCAAGGGTCTCAGCAGCAGTCTTCAAGGACTTTGCTTTCTTCTTTGCTGCCAAATTCAGTTTTTCTTTCTGGGTGGACTTGGCAGGAGTGGCCAGGGCGACATTCCTCCTGGCGACCTTCTTGATGTAGTAGTTGGCGATCTTGTTGACGGAAGCCTTGAAGACCAGCTCGTGCTGAGTGTCGTTGCTACGGAACTCCAGAGCCAGAACCTGCCAGGCAACAGGAACTACTTCAGAGGCCACCACGCGGCCCTTCTCATCGGTCACCTCATAGTTTTCGTTCTTGACGGGAACTCGAACATACTGGTTGGTGGTATGGGCCAATGGGTTGTACAGAGTGACCACCACATTGTCGGCTCCGTCCTTGGTGAAGGCGCACTCGCTGATGTTCATCTGGAGGCAGCTCTCGAACTCTCCGTTCGGGAGATTGGTCAGCTTTCGGAGGGCATCGCGAGCAGTGTTTGTACCGCCAATGATGGCGTCGTGCAGAAGGCGATCGTAGTCGTTGGACACGGCCTGCTTCTCGGTTCCAGTGATGGCATCGTGGTGCTGCATCACTCCCATGATCTGGCGGAGGTACTCAAGGTCCTCCTTCTGCTGCTCACTCGAGAGCTCGGCGAAGGCGCTGAGCTGCTTGGCCACCTGCAGGATGTGGTTGCCATCGCGCTCAAATCTCTTCTGGGTGGGACGAGAGGTGTAGTAGCCGGTCCAGAAGCTGTTGGAGTCACTACCATAGGGGAAGAAGTCGAGGGTTTTGTTGGGGTAGGACTGTACACTTTGGTGCACGGAGTTCAGGTAGCAGCCGGGAGTGGAGTAGAATATGTTGTACTTGGATCCCGTGTTCTGTCGCTCGTTAATGTACCTTGGGAGAGAGAAAAAAGGTTACTTGGAACACAGAGGAAATCCGATTACTCCTACTTGATCAGCTTGTCCATGTTCTTGAAGTTCACCTCAGCATCCTCATACTGGAAGTCACCTCCCATCGGGATCATGATATGGTTCGTGCGGAACTTCTCCGCTACCTGGGCGGCGTAGGCAATGAAGTCGTCCACCCTGGACTTCACGTTGTTGTCGTAACTGTCGCCATCGATGATCGGATCGTCGCTGCAGTGCACATCGAAGCAGAATCCGGGGGTGTCCCAGTAGAAAGTGTAGAGGAGTCCAGTGAAGAGCTTGACGTTGAGAGATTCGCTGGCATCCCAGACCATCTCAAGAGCTAGGTCGTTCATCCGCCTGCCCTTGTCATTGTGGTCCATCCGGGAGAAGAACTCTCCGTCGTAGCCCATCTGGGCGTACAGAGAGGCCTGTTCACGGGAGTGACCAAAGGGATCGATTTGCCAGCCAACGCGAGGACGTCCACAGACTCCGAAAGTGTCATCCAGGAATCTGTCATTGATGGGAATAGTTAAACCTACCAAGGATCCTATTAATAAAATCATGAATTACTCACTTCAATCCGACTGTAAACTGATCGATCACACTCTGGTAGTTCACGGCAGCCTCATCGTTCATGCTCCACGCTCCGTTAGTGAACTGCAGGCGACCCTCATTGACCAGCTTCCTTACGATCGATCTGACAGTCTCCGACTGCTCGTCCCACCATTTTGAGAAGAAGGAGGTCTCCACCTGGATGAAGCGACGGGCGGGATCCTTGATGAGCTCAGAGATCACAGTATCGATGATGTACTGGACTCCGGCGTGCTGGATATTGTTCTTGTGGCCATAGAAGTACTGGTCAACCGTCTTCAGCCAGCCCACATCATCGTGGGAGTGGGGTACCAAGTGGATATTGACCATGTTTGACTTAGTCGGATGGCATGACTGCAATCGGCAATTTATTGATTAATTCCCTTGATGAGAAAAATAATATTCTGGAATTTTGCGAGGGGTAACCCTATTCCTTACCTCATAACCGCAGACAGCCTGAGCTGACTTGGTTTGAGTAGCAAGCAAGGCCACACAGAGAACGATGCCTAGATACTTCATAGTCGAAGGCCTAGACTTTCCGGATGGATGAAAGAAATGACTCGGACTCGAGTCCACAACTGATTTCTTTACAGTCATGCACAGTCCTATATATACGGGTCGCTGATGGGGGCATTCGAAATCGCTGATAAGCAATCGGTACTCGACTTTATCTTGGATTAAAAGAACTCAAGCATGCTTTAAATTCACTTAGGTATAATTATGCGATTATTCAAGGATGGAGCAACGATTAGAAGCGCTTGTTGATCGTATTGACCTCAACAAACTTACAAATCTTGAACTACTTGTCATATCTTAATTAGACGTTGCAAAGCTAATCAGAAGATTAGTTAGAGTTAAAAAACGACCAGAACCATTCACTACTTTCAAATAAAGCTATTGTCAAGGAGCACCTTAAGAGCATAGGAAATTGCTGCCTCGTTCTAGAATTGAAAACCTACCAGATCAACAAAACAAATCCTTAAAACTAAGTGCATATAATTTTATTTGTGTATCAGCGATAATTAATGGATTGGGACTACTTTTAAAGTCTTTGTCGATTGCAGAACCATAACAAAGTTCCAAATTGGGAACTACTGGTCATTGAAACTTATATCTTAATTAGCCTCAATATACGACTGCTTCTGTTTTGACGGAGTTGCAGTGCTTATCAGTAGATAAGCCAAAATGATTTTAATTATCGATTGCATGCTGGCATTACTTAATGATGTTGTGTTTAAAGTTTATTGATTTGTACCGGAATTAATCAACTGCTATCAACTGCCTATAAAATGAGAATTGAAAGTGTAAGACCGAACGCCCCACGCAAACTGCAAGTGATGAGATACCGTGGAGTACCAACTGTAATGACGAATTAATTCAAGCCCAAAAGGCCACTTATGTCGACCTGGTCCTTGCCCAGCAACAAAACACTCATTTGGTTAAGTGGAATGGATGGTTTAATGCTCCGAATTCTAGGGTGGGAAATGAGCTTTGCAATTTGTATCAATGTGATAGTATTACTTTTATTATTTAGCTGCTTAACACTCCTTATAAATGGATTGATAAAAATTAGCATCTAGTACTTGTAGAAAATAAATTGAAAATGAAAAATTAAGAATGGTAAAAAATATCCCATTAAGAGCTTGAAAACAAAACCCTATAACAATATTAAGTTCTATCGAAACATTAAATTTTATATAAGCAAAACAAAGCATTAAAGCAACGCAAAATAAATATGGAGACCCTTAAAATATATATTTAAATCTTTTTTAATTCTTTTACAATTTTTATTAGTTTAGTCTTCTCCGGAGGCCTCGGCGATGTGTAGTTCCAAGCGTGATTCCTCAAGGTTTTTTTCCTTGACTATGTGGTGTCAGTGCTTAGTGTGTTCTATTCCTTGATTTGCTTTTTTGTTCTATCAAACAAAAACACCTCTTAACGAGGTGAGATAAAAGTCAACTTAAAAAATTTCTGATACCAAATTTTGTGATTTTTATTTAAACATTTTTTAATTAGTTTCAAAATCGGCCCTAAGCTGAAAAATTTAAAAAGGCAAAACAGGCAGCGTGCCGAATTTGAAACTAACTAAAAAAATTTTAAATATTTTTGTTTGGCGGGGGCGGAACAGCTCTGTCTCGTCCAGGATTCGCTGCAAACAATTTATATTTGTTGGCGATGTGCCAAAATAAGAACTCCGGGGCTTAGATTTAAGTAATGTAAATATATATTTTAAATGGGGTTTCAACTCTTTTGCACCACACCTGCCCTAAGCGGGGCACAAGACGCCCTATCTCTAACAATTAGTGCACGCCAGACTCGCCGGCCAACGCCGTCTGGGTGAACACGCCGCGCTTACGCTCCGCTTGGACTGCTGCCTCCTCCGCTGCCCTCCTCTCCTGCCTTCTGGACTGCCGCTGCAGCCTCTGCGGCCACTGCTACAAAACTCCCCAAAAGACTGCCCCGCCTCAAGACCTGCCTCTCTCTTTTATACCCCCCTGCAGCTGCCATTCAGAAGCCCTCTCTCCCGCCAAAACTTCTTTCTCTCAATTTCTCCGCTTTCACTCCATCTCTCATACTGCTTTCTATACTATACTATAATTCCCAACTGGTTCTAGCAACTGCTGACCTACAATAGTGACTAATTTCCTCAGAAATTCCTCCGATGATTCCTCCGATGATTCCTCCGATGATTCCTCCGATGATTCCTCCGATGATTCCTCCGATGATTTGAGGATTCCTGGATCGATGATTCTTCCGATGATTCCTCCGATGATTCCTCCGATGATTAGAGGATTCCTGGATCGATGATTCCTCCGATGATTCCTCCGATGATTCTTCCGATGATTCCTCCGATGATTCCTCCGATGATTAGAGGATTCCTCCGATGATTCCTCCGATGATTCTTCCGATGATTCCTCCGATGATTCGAGGATTTCTGGATCGATCCAGGAATCCTCGAGGAATCCTCGAGGAATCCTCGATCCAGGAATCCTCGAGGAATCCTCAAGGAATCCTCGAGGAATCCTCGATCCAGGAATCCTCGAGGAATCCTCAAGGAATCCTCGAGGAATCCTCGAGGAATCCTCGAGGAATCCTCGATCCAGGAATCCTCGATCCAGGAATCCTCGAGGAATCCTCAAGGAATCCTCGAGGAATCCTCGATCCAGG
Organism: Drosophila asahinai; assembly: GCA_008042795.1. Classification (NCBI taxonomy): domain Eukaryota; kingdom Metazoa; phylum Arthropoda; class Insecta; order Diptera; family Drosophilidae; genus Drosophila; species Drosophila asahinai. The sequence goes on along the minus strand of VNJZ01004758.1, from coordinate 85 downwards.
AATCCTCGAGGAATCCTCAAGGAATCCTCGAGGAATCCTCGAGGAATCCTCGAGGAATCCTCGATCCAGGAATCCTCGATCCAGG
>VNJZ01004744.1:0-10077 GCA_008042795.1 Drosophila asahinai | reverse complement strand
TGTACTTGGTCCATTTCGCTAAATGATTTTTTGGCGCACTAAACTCTCTTAAAATATTACCAAAATAAGCTTGAACCAACTTCGAATAGAATCACCACATCACAGAAAAAAATCGAGCCGCCATTTGTATAACTAACGGTGCATTGGACATATCCAAACTATTTGGTTGAAATAGGCTGTGACCTTGTTTTTCGATGTATTTTCGTTATAAATTATAAAATAAATATTTAAAAATTAATTAAAAATACATGAAATAAATAAATATTAAGTTTAAACATAAGAGAATCATTGTGCATTTAAAATATTTTGATTATCCTTTTGGTTCATCTTTTATAGGCTTTCAAAGTTTTAGGTTGGGTCTGGTTGAAATAGGCTGTGAGCCACTGTATGTATGTCGCAACAGTCTGAACGGGACCACCATATCTATCTAATAGCCAACATCATTGCATATTTTTTACTGTCATCGCTTATATCTTTATTAATTACGGCCTATCAGCAAAAGCCGTTCATTTTCGAAAAGTTTTAACTATTGCCTTTCAGATAGTTTCAATTTGAAATTTGTTGGACTAACGGTTAAAGTTTATTAGCGTATAAAAAAATTTTGATAAAAAATATCTTCAAAGCGGTATCTTTTTATATGATACATTTGTCCGATCTTTATGAAATTAAAACGGTTATTCTAAAACCGTAACAAGATATATATTTTGTAATTTATAAAACTACGTTGAAAAAAAGAGAAGTTATAATTTTTTTCAATTAATTTTCTGAGTATTCCTATGGCAGTTATAAGATATAAGGTCCGATTTGCATGCAATTTAAAATGTATAGCTATAATATATTTAAAGGGTCATATATTTCATTTGAGCCCAATATCTTCAAATATACCGATAATCATTTTGGCCCTATCGTTCCTATTGCAGCTATAAGATATAGTGGTCCGATTCCGGCCGTACCGACATATATACTAGCTGCAATAAAAAGAGGACTATCTGCAAAGTTTCATTCAGATAGCTCATAAACTGAGTGACTAGTTTGCGTAGCAACAGACAGATAGACGGACATGGGTTCTGACTAAAATTATAATACCCTGCAAGGGTATAATGAATAAAGCTTTGCTTTTTTTTTTTTTTAAATATATGTATATATTGTATATACGCAAACTTCGGCTTCCTGAAGTTTTCTTTCTTTCTTTCTTATTATCACTTATATTTTTTACTTTTTATCCCAGGGAGGAGGATCCTAATTTCGGAGAATGCGGTTCAGACGACGTCACTCCTGCTGAGAAAATACAATTTTGTGAACTAAATGATCGAATTGGCCAGTGGCTAAATATTGCCCAACAGAATGTAGATAAGCTGGCAAAATCGCTTCAGATAAAAGTTCTTAAGTTCGATTATTATGGAAAAGATTTTATAAAAAAACAACGCCTGGGTCCGGATAGTTTTATACAGATAGCGTTGCAGCTTGCTTTCTATAAGTAATTTTCTTCAGTAACTGTATTTTATTTTATTCTTATATAATTTATTATTTTATTTTACTATTTCCAGAATGCATTCCGAGCCAGCTGCGCAATATGAGTCAGCACATTTGCGTATATTTGATGGCGGTCGGACTGAAACTATACGGTCTTGTTCCATTGACTCTGTGTCCTTCTGTCGGGCAATGCAAAATGACTCGAATGCCACGAATAAAGAACGGGCTGATAAACTTCGTAAGGCAGTAATGTGTCATCAGATGTATGCTAAGCTAGCACTGCAAGGCAAAGGGGTTGATCGTCACCTGCTCGGACTAAAGCTGATGGCGATAGAAAATAATCAGCCTATTCCAGAGTTCTTTTCTTCGCCGGGCTTTGTTAAATCAAGCCATTTTCGCATGTCAACCTCGCAAGTCGCTACGAAATATGATGCGTTTATGGGATACGGACCAGCTGTCGACGATGGATATGCATGCTGCTATAACCCTCGCGAAAACGACATTATTTTAGCTATATCTGCTTGGCGCCATTGTAAAGTGACAGATCTTTTAATTTTTACAGAGACTCTTCAACAGTCTTTTATTCAAATGAAGGACATTTTAGAAAGCTCGACAGAGAGTCCTTCTAAGCCTAAAAGCAAATTGTAATATTTGCAAAACAAAAAAAAATATATTGTTGCCATAGATAATTTGTATACGTCTTTATATTGAGTGCTTCACGAAATAAGGAGGATGTCTTAAATTGTATCTCAGCTGCGATATAGGCTGATTTGTTGCTTTTACTTTCCGGGACACCATCGAGGTAGTCAATCCTCGTGCTACTTATTCCGTGGATTCGGCTTAATATGCCCTCTAACTTTTACAGATCCTGCACTGAACGCGCATAAAATGAAATTGAAAAAGGCAAAAGGTAATATTTTTAGCTTACGAGGTGTCGGCTGCGGGAGCGCCAGCTCTGCCGGCAGTGCAGTCGACGCAGCGCGCCCGAAAAGAAATAAAAAATTGCCCATGCGTAACAGCGAGAGAGCAAGCTTGCTATCTCGCTCGATCTCTCCGAATTTCGTGACGATCCTAAATCTGTTTTACTCCCCGAAAATCCATGACGCGCCTAAAGAAGTTTCACTTATAAAAATATATACGACGTGTGTTCAAAAAGTATCGCGAATTTTGAATTTTCGCGGGTTACGTATATTAGAATTTCGATTTTTTTTTTGTGGCGTTATGTTGGTAGTCATGTCTCTTATGTCATTTATGCCGACAAGCTCGGCCATTTTGAATGTTCACTTAGTTGTTGACAGCTGCTTTGCTTGCACGTGTTTTGGATCGTCTACGATTTTTACCTATTCAATAAAATGGATCAAAGAACCTGTATCAAATTTTGTGTGAAAAACGAAATTAAGTGCGCGGATGCATTTCGAATGTTGACTGTGGCATACGGAGAAGCTACCTTGGGCCGAAGCAAAGTTTATCGGTGATACAAAATGTTCTCCGAAGGCCGAGAGGAAAGGCCAAAAAGAACAAAAATTGGCTTTTGCACCACGATAATGCTCCTGCTCACACATCGTTGCTTGTGCGCGACTTTTTGTCCAAAAACAACACACTGTATTCCCCAGATCTGGCTCCCTCTGACTTTTTGTTGTTCCCTAAACTGAAGAGGCAAATTAAACGACGACGTTACGCTACGCTTGACGAGATAAAGACGGCATCGAAGGAAGAGCTGAACAAGATAAAGAAAAAGATTTTTTGAAGTGCTCCGAAGAATGGAAATCCCGTTGGCACAAGTGATTAATATCTCATAGGGATTACTTTAAAGGAGACAAAATAGATATTCATGAATAAATAAACAATTTTTGAAAGAAATACAAAATTCGCAATACTTTTTGATCACAACTCGTATGCTTATGCTGCGCCCAGCGATTATTTGTTCGGCAGCTGAGGGATCATTAATGGACGCATCACCCTTTGGACTATAGAAATGTTAGAAATTGCGTAATACTTGTTATTTCTTTCTCTCCAGGATACGTATTTTCGGACATGTGCCGTGGAGCCAACATATTTGCTGTAACGACGACCCTCTTTTGGGTTGCGCTGCTTGCTCGCCGAGGTCGGGGTTCGTCACAGAAATTTATAAGTCCAGGCCCCTCTCAAGCTCCAATTCCCAAGAAAATAGTCAAAGAATTCAGATTTCAAGTGTATGTTTTTAATTGATCTCGTGTATGTGTTCGTGTATTTTAAATGCTGTGGAAAAAGAAAGAAAGAAAGAGAAGCTCTGCGTGGGACAGAAGATCCGTTGTTGTGTTCGGCCTGGGTCACACCGATGATACCCTGTAAGCCGCGGGAAGAGTTCAATAAGCGCGGATGTTCCGGATTTCGGAGTTTTAGTTTGGGCTGGCCGACTCTCGTTCCTGCTCGCACCGTGCTGTCCGTTCCCTATTTCGTGCCTCGCACCTGTGATACCCTGTGCTCGTCGATACCCTGTTTCTGTCCCGGTCGGCTAGCTTGAGCTCGACCCTGGACCCTGTGCTCCTGAGATTGGTGGCTACTTGAGCCGTGCTGTGATACCCTGTGCTCCTTAAAAGTGGATTACGTGAACCGCTCTCTGCTACCCTGTGCTATGCTATGCGGAGATGGCTACCCTGTGCTCGAGTGTGTTGTGCGGATTCGATTACGTGAACCGTCTCTGCTACCCTGTGCCCTGTGCTCGCCGGCTAGCGAAAGCCAAGGTCTGGCTAATACCCTGTACTGCCTATGATCGTGCGGAATCAGTTACGTGAACCGTCTCTGCTACCCTGTGCTCGTCAAGCCCGACTAGCGAGAGCCAGACCTTGGACCCCGTGTTGAATACCCTGTACTACCTGGGGTTGATCTGAGTGGGTTACGAGAACCGACTCTGCTATGGCTACCGGGTTAGTAATTTCTATCTACTTGTTCACTTACCAGATGAGGTCGGTCGCGCTGCTCGCAAAGAAGTGACCGGCATCTGGCAGAGTGCGGCCTTATATAGGCCGAGATCAGCTGCGTGCTGGCCCATCGATATTTGATATATTATCGAATTGCGATGCATCTCGAGGGTTGACAGATCGGGGCGCGATCGCTATCGGGGTCAGCTGATCGCCTTTTTTGAATCTGGCGCCGTCCGTCGGCGTTGCCAGATGTCTTAAGTACTCCTATTCCAGGGCTGGAGTGCCTGTATTCAAATTGCGCGCCCCTTTTCGTTGGCGCTGGTTTTAAATCTAAATCTTACTCTACTTTATTTTAAATCTTAGGCTAACTTTCTTACTAATAATGAAAATAACAAAGAGATAACAAAAATATTGACTTCATGTCCTCCTTAGGCTAACTTAACTATAAGCATGAATAACAAAAGAGATCAAAAGTAATAGTTTCATGTTAGTAACCAAAAAGATCATAATGACTTCATGTCGTTGCAACGCGGGGCGTCGAACGAATAACTGCGTTAAGTATCATTTAAGCATGCATAAAACATGCAGTGAGTATACACACACACTTTTCATAGAATCCTATACCGAAGAAAAAATCACTTAGTATTAAATTTATAAGTGTAGTTGAATCTGAAACCAGCTATCATCAATATTTTAGTATCAATTTGATACTGAAAAATATTAAACTGATACCAAAAAGTATTAAAAAGTTTATAATAAAAACTGAACATGATAGTGCCATTTCGATACTCGAAGCTTTCCGTTGATTTTGGAAAATTGGTAATAGTCAAAATCGAGTCAAAACGAAAAAAAAAAAAAAAATGTTTAAATTTAATAAGCAATGTTTCGAAAATAGACTGCAAGCAGTGTATCGAGCTAACTATAGATTTAGTACTTAATAATATTAAATATGTATGTTTAGTAGTATAACTATTATACTATATAGTTTGATTCGGTTTGCCATACCTTTAATGCCTTTCGGCCTATTGCCTTCAAGTTTTGCAAAACAAACTTTGTACAATGAGATGTATTTTTTGTTATATGTTGAAATGTCTTTAGATTTTAATGTTAAAAATATCATTACGCATTTATCCTTGCCTCCGCCCACCTGATGTGAGTCGGAGAACATCTATAAAAATTACTGCAAATGAGTTTTAATTGTAATAACAACTAAATTATACTAAGTGATATTTGCTTTTGTCACAATAACTTTTACCTCGAGTGTACATGCAGATGTTTTTGTGTATTTATAATTCTGTTAATTGCAAAATAAGTTTTGGTGCAGACTCTGCAGAGATTGCGTATCTTAATGTTATCATTTCTCTTTGTACTTTATCAGTTACGCTGATATTACAGCCTGACGGCTTCAGCTCCCTAACTCTCGCTCTCTTGCTAACTCTCCCTCTTAATTTCTGATTGGTACAGAATATAAAATTGTTTGTGTAATACTATTGTGTAATTAAAATTGTCTGAGTAATTAAAACCAGTAGGAAGGTAATTTCTGATGAGGACCCTATTATCGGTTGCTGGCTTTGTGATAATATTGTGCACGCCAAGGGCATTGATTGCACAGACCGGGTGTCTGATATTAATAAGAGCTTTCGACGGTCGATAGCGAATCTCGATAGGCTTAATCGATATTTATGGTAAGTGAGATCTAGTATTTTAGTTAGTCCGAAAATGTATGCATTAAGGCCTGTAAATGTTTGGGTCATACTTGAGCACCATTGTAAGTTACCCGATTTGCGCATTCATTGTCGCGCGAAAAGAATGAGGACAGTGTGGTGAGCTCGTACTAATTTAGTTACTTGTGTGAGGTTAAGTTATCTATGGATTAATTTAGAATAAAACGGTCTGGTACCCACTAACGCGGGTTTTACCCTTGCTGAAATTGTTTCTTTTCGATTGGGCTACAGTTGTGGGGCAGTCGTTAAAGGCAACTCCGCATGACGCGCGAAAGGTTCTTTTATTCGCAAGACTACAAGGGCAACTTGCGCTGGATGACGGTGACGACCAGCTTAAGATTCGCAGTCAGCGACGCACAGTGGGGTAACAGACACCAAAATGACGATAAAATCAACTAAGCGTGATAGAGTGTTATGACCAAAACTGGTCCTGCGCGTGCAGCTATCTGCTAGGGCCATGTCTCGGCTAGCTCTGGTTTGGGTCGTGGGTTACTTAACCCGGCCCCCTGACACGCGTAACAGTCAACAAACATAGAATCGACACTTACGAGGACTCTACGTTTGACAACACTATACTCTGCACAGTTCGAAATTCGAACCGACACTAACCACACACGATCGACACCTAACGACATTTTTTGTTTTTAACAAAAAAAAAAAATACATACATATATCCCCGCAGTCAGGTTTTTGGCGACTCCTGATGGACTGGAGCGCCTCTGCTTTTCCCTTCCCGACCGTTGCAGTCTGCCAGCAGTTTGTTTCTGTCATTGCAGCTGCCCCTTTCTCTAATCTTACACCCGCATCTCTACACTAACGCTCAGGATCCCTTCCCTCCTTCATTTTTCAAAAATTACTCCATTTTATTTCTTCTTTTTTTCCGTATTTAATTCCTTATTTAATAACATTTAAACCTTTTTCGAATTACTATTTCGCTCTCCTTTATCTTTAGCCAATTGTAAGCCCGACCTTAAAAATTGTTAATAAATAAATCACACAACATTTCTTAAGGATTTCAGATCTCCCAACAACACCGATTTTGGGTCCTACCCGATGAGCGCTCAACAAGGAAGGGGGAACCGATGATTTGTAACAGATATAATCCAAATTTTTGACTCAAAGTAAATTTTAAGCAAGGGCTCACTCACAACGGAATCGGTAAACAATAGATAAATAAATCAATAAATATTGTAAAATAAATAAATAAATGTGGATAAATAAATAAATAAATATGGATAAAATATGTATAGATAAATATGGATATAAATAAATAAAACTGAATAATAAATAACAAAGATTTTTAACAAAGACAAACAAAATTAAACGGATTAAAAAAAACTATATATAAAAAAAAATATCTGAAGCCTTTGGTGGCTCCCGGTGCCGCCACTAGGGAGGCGTGTCGGTCTTCCAGGCGACGAAAAAAATTGTATATAGATGTGTGGCTGTGGCTGTGGCTGCGGCGGCGTGTTCGGACCGTGCTGACAAAAAAAATTGGGTCCGCCGGCTTCAGCAAAATCTGGCCTGAAAGCTCCTGAAAGCCAGGACCACCAGCTTTACTCCTGGTCAGCACCCGCAACACACTTTTATAATTTGAGCCACACAATCACAATCTGGCCGCCATTAGAAAAAAATTCTTGGGGCCGCAAAAAAAAATGGCGCCAGGCCGAAAAATAATGGCCTGGCGTTTTTCTAAAGTCTCCTCCTCAAAGGTCTTCTGGGTCTGGTCGGCTCTAGAAATAATAGCAAAAAAAAATTTTTAATTTCTTTTTTTTTTTTTTGTGCTATCATTTCTTAGAGTTGACCACTCACCTGGATTTTTCGCCAACCCGGCTTCCCAGTTCTCCTTTCTGCTTTTCGCCTGTCGTTCTTGTCTCTCGTGTACTTTTTCCTTTTAAATTAAATTACATTAAATTTTAATTTAATTTTGATTTATTTCCACACTGGCGGGCGGCTCTCGCACTCGGTTAACCTTTACTTTATTTTTGCTTTTTCTTGACTGCACTTAACTTCGATGCGGAGCCGCAGTACCGCACTCTGACTCTCCTTGATTTCGTCTGCCCGGTTTGAGGCAACGGAGGAAGCGCATGCGCGAACACTTCTCTTTCGAGATCCGTTGTTTCTTCATTCCACTCAAACCGGGTTAACGACCCTTTTCAAAAAAAGTGCTGCGCACAATTTCGAACTGACCCCGGTTGGCAGCCCCGTTCTGACCTAGCCAGATCTCTACCGATAGTTCGGACCCGCCACCCTCCGCCTATCGATAGGTCCGTCGCCACTCGGTATTTCGGACATAACAAGAGGAGCCATTGTAATTTTTTCATATCGAGTTTAATTCACTTACACATGGTTATCAAAAAAAAAAATATTTTTTTAAATATTTAAAAATAGTTTTTTTTTATGTTTTTAATTATGTAAAAATTAGATTACCCTATAATTTTTCTATTTTACGATATATTCGCTGAAAATTAGTTAGCCTTTAGTAGTTTAAACGAATTTTAAATAGACAAATTTTTGTATAATAATACAAAAATAAAAACATTTTTTTTTCATAATTCACTTTTAAAAAAGATTTTAGTCAAAATAAATTTACAGGAAGCTTAACATATGGTAAATTATTATAATTTTTTTGTAAGAGAATGAAAGAGAAGCTTCTCAATTTCAATAGTTTAATATCAATGCACGAGAGCCAGTGTGAAGCGCTAGCGGCTTCGAGGTGTCCCGCTTTGTGGAACCCAGCGCTCTCCCACACTCTCTCTTCCTCCGGGCTTCCAGTACGCAAGAGCTTTACATTCCGCACTCCCCAACTTCTAGTTTATGACATGTAGTTGTTCTAATTTTTGACCCAGACGATGAAGGCACATAAAGTTTATATTTAATTCAAACTGAAACCCCAACAACTATTATTTTTTTTCTACGTGGGATCTTGGACCTTTTCATTGGGACTACGATCATCTTATTTACAACGGCTCCTAGTCCGCCCACTCCATTTCATGGTCCTTCGAGCCGGATCAATCCTGATCCTCACCAGCTCCAATGCGGATTTTTAAAAAAGATAAGTACTAGTGTTCTTACTTTACAAAAAGAAATCATACAGATATTTCCGAAGACTAAGTGTCTTATATCTGTCTGGTTTGCAGTGTCCAAAGTCCGAAGTCCAATTTCCAAAATTTCTCATCGACATAGTGCAAACTCCGTTCGTTGTTTAAACAAATGCAAAGTGTTCTACATAATAGAAAAGCGACTACGAAAATATGCACCCAGCCACAGTGAAAATTAAGTGTTCCAAAATCTAAATAAAATCGTTCCGTCAAAAACGGCTCATACATTTTTTTCTCGTTCACTGTGTTCCTGCTGGTGTTCAAGCGTATATATGTACATAAATATTCACACGTACATACAGTCCACTACACTTCACTACAAAATCAAATATATTGAAAAAAAAACATCCAAACCTACGCAAAAAAAACTTTACCTATCGAATTACACTAATAACATCCAATAATACAACCACAAAATTTTATATGTCGAACTATACAACAATATTCCGATACATACAACAACAATTACAGTCCACTTCTATATTGAGTATAAATATATATGGGGTATAAATAAATATATCTTATAGCCCAGTTTTAGTATCAGAGTCGGCACAGATACGTCGACTTAATTATAATTGGTTAATTAATATTCGTACAACTCCGAGCTATTCTGCGCGGTGTTACATACAAACATTCATATATGGTATATTATATTTACATATTTTCTAATTCCTACATACATACATACAAACATCAGCGTCGGCAAAGTCGATGCACTGACTTTATTTGGCAATTTATTCCGCTTATCGTCGTTTCCTCTTTTTTATCTTCGCTAACTGCAGTGATTGCACACGGTCGGTGCACACACATACATTTTCGAAAAACAAGACCGGCGAATACAGTGCCGATATTAAAATGTCGTCCAGTTCAACTAAC
>VNJZ01004711.1:0-11872 GCA_008042795.1 Drosophila asahinai | reverse complement strand
AAATCTCTAACAAAATGGCAAAGAGTCCAAATTTAAACGTTTCGCAAAAGAAAATTATTTTACACCTACACAATAAGGTTCGATCGGTTGAATATATTTGTGGGATGTTCGATAGAAGTCCTTAGACCATAAGGAGTGTAATTTCTCGACTGAAATCCAGAAATTTCCTGGAAAATCGGCCCCGTTCTGGCCGTCCGATATCATTGTTGGCAGAGAACAGAGGAAAATCCTTAAAGAAAACAGGGAAAACCCACACTTATCGGCTCCAAAAATTAATACCGCCATATCAACATCCCTAGGTACAAACTTATCCACTAAAACCGCCCGAAGAGTGCCTAATAGCCATGATTTGCATGGGAGATGGCTAGAAAGAAACCCTTGCTCTCATGCATCAATATATGAAAGCGGCTTTTTAAGTTTTTTCCGGGTTTTTCCCACACTATTCCTTCCCCATCAGATCCGAATATATTAAATTTGCTTTCATCACTAAATATTAATTGTTCCCAATACCAAAAATTCCAGTCTAAATAGGTTTTAGCAAAAGGAAGCCGCTTTCATATATTGATTTATATTGGTTTATACTTCAGAAAATATGTATCTTTGGAAACCCAAACTTTTTTTTAACATTTTAAAACGGCATTGGCATTTTTCTCTTAACCCTCTTTGCAACGAATACTTTTGTGACTAACTGTATCTCGGAACAGCCGAGATATAGACATTTTAATCGAATCAGAGCATTCTGGCTTTAATCGCCCCCTCAAGGTGGAGTTGTTAACAAAGTAAGATACAATTATCGACAGTTGAAAGTAAACCAGCCCAATGACCCAGTTGATAAGTGAAAACAAAAGATTAAATAAAATATAATAATTGGGTAATTCTCACCCTCAGAAGCCAGGTAAGGACGCTTTCCCGGTATGGAACGAACGTGCTCTGTGTCCCGGAAGACGCAGTATGACCGTTTCCGACCGCCTTGCGGGCATCTGCCAAGGCTGCAATTACTTTGCCCAGGGTTAGCAGACTCTTGTTTATGCTGACACCTTCGCGTATCCGTTCACCGTTCGATCCTGAAACACTGATGCGCTCGCTGCCGGCCAGATCCACCAGACTGATCTTGCTGCGCCGTGTCTGCCGCAGAGAATTGGCTGTACCCGAATCCGTGTCTGAGGAGGACAGGCCATCATCGCAGCTACTCAAATCTGTCAGGTTTAAAACTATGTTGAAGATAGAGTGCGAGCGGGAACTCTTGTCGTTCATTGCCGTGGAGGCGGTAGCCCGCTGTGAGTTGCCCACAGCCAGCCAGTTGCGGAGCGCCGAATATGAGTCCACTGAATGGGCACTTAAATCCACAACGTAGGGTCCAAATATCGGGTGCTCTCGCACCTTCAGAGCCGGCCGCTGTTGCTGCACGGGCGTGGAGTCACCGGCTGCATTTGCTGCATGCTGAACACTCAGCAGATCGTGGATCTTCTCATTGTAGATTTCAACGTAGCTGACTTCTACCTCCACTTGTAGTTGCTGCTGAGCTTTGACATCTTCTATCCGGCGGAACAGCTTGTGGCAGAACCGTGGAATTATACCCGCCTCGTCATGCGGCGGCCCACCGTCAAGCGCTGCATCATCCAATGCCTCAATCCCCATCATGCTGTAGGACTTGCCCGATCCCGTTTGGCCGTAGGCAAAGAGGCAAGCGTTGTAGCCATCGAAAGCGGTATCGATCAGCGGACTTGCCGTGCCCTCGAAGACCTTCGCCTGACAGGCATAGTTCTTGCCGTCCGGATCGCACGAGTAATAGACCTGGTCGTAGCTGAAGAAGTGCGTTACACCTGCTGAGGCATCGGCACTGCAACCCGCCTGTACGGTTAACTCATTGCTGTCACCGTGCACCTGAACCACGTTAACCACCTGACCTCGCGTGCACTCCAGGGCGTTCAATGGGCGCACGCGCACCGCCACTATCATGTTGCTTTCCTCGGAGACGCTGCTGAAGGACTCGGCCATGAAGTCCTTGTCTTTTGGGTTGCTGCAGCTGGACTTCTTTGTTCTCAATGGTGTATGGGAATTCCTGTAGAGTGATGACGGCGTGTAGCAGGCATTTAGGGCGGTGGAATTCTGTCTGGGCTGCGACTGCTGTGTGGTTCTGCTGAAGGCTGTGTTCAGCAACTGGTGATCCGGACGATCCTCTCCGCTCGGCCTGGGCGTGCGCGTCAGCACCTTCCTCCGCAGTCCACCGGCGTCTGATGCCGGGGTCGACTTCTGGCCCCCCCGCGTCTGGAACTGTTGGATGCGCTGGCGCACGGGTGTGATTTTGTTGTTCATATTTTTAGAAATTCCTCGGTCTTTCAGTAACTTTCTATCAATATGTTCTTGAAAAGTTTCGAATTAGTGCGCGGCGTCGTTTGTTGATAAATTTTCGGTGGTAGTGACGTGCGACGGCCGATAACCGAGTAGGGTTGCTCGATGACAGCCACATTTTTGATTTCCAGAGGTCTGGTAACGCCGACGGTAGCTAGAGCTAAGTGAATAAAATTCTGTTTCCGACTGTCGGTCAATTTAACAAAAAACTTTTGAAAACGGGAAATAAGAAATAAAAATGTTTCATAGCTCGTAAAATTAAAGTGTAAGTGAATTTGTACAAATGACATACATGCTCGTTTCCAATATTTTCACCGAATCAAGTGGGTCAAAAATGATAATAGCAGTTGCATTTAGTAGTTTTTTTACGATGGTATCAACTGATTAAATCTTTTTCTGCCTATCGATGTATAATTTAGCCAACTATCTCCACTTGCCAGCTGTTTTTTTGAATAAATGAAATTGATAGCCCAGCTTCCTGCGTTTGTAGAAGTACAGGTATCCTCTAACGGTTCTAACGGAATCGGCGGCGGAGTCTGCGCTGGAGCTCGGTCGGTGGTGAGGGCGGATATTCGAACTTGCCCTTCTCCTCCGGGGGCAGGAACTCCTCCACCACCTCCTCATTGGACAGGGCCAGGTGACAAAAAAAATTTCTGCCTCCGAGTTAGAATCTGCGGCTCCAAGGTAAAGATTCCTGTGGGCTGCAGTGGTTCCTGTAAGTCTTAGGGCTCCATTAAAGCGGCTGGCTGGCGGGACCAAGTGATCTGTATTTTTACTTAGCCGCAAATAGAAAATAAAGTCTAGCTCTTTCATTTTTAATCTTAGTTAACATTGTTTTGTATTTTGAATTAAATTGTACGGATTAAAACCGCCAAATTAAATCCAAAACAAAAACAGCTGTTCCCTTCATGAGGGTGCTAAAAAGCACTTTTTCCTAGTAGAAACACCTTTTCCGCTTTTCGTGATTCTTGTGCGATAGTTGGAAAAAGCAGCGTAGTGGAGAAATACCCTTAGCCTTATAGGGAACACCTCTAATAAATATGCAATAGATTCTTCATGGCTGGCAGCTGACTAGTGGTGGTACACACATCGATAGGCAGAAAAATCAAACATAATGGAATTCTATCGTGAAAAACTATTAAACTATTAAAGGCACATGCATTAATTTTTAACACAACATTTTGTCACCATAAGATTGCTATACCTTACCCACGGCAAGAATTTTGTATTTAGCCCAGAATGTGGAATAGTGCAACGGGGCATAAACTGCAGTTTACGATTTGGGCTGTCGTCCTGTGATGCGGACATACTTTATGCTTTTGAAATGTATTCTTCACTGCATTCCTTAATAACCTGCAATATAAAAACTTAAAAAATATTTCTTTTACTATCGGGATTACAATAATACAACCGATGTCGAGGGTCACGCCACAGTCAAGACATCGATATTATCGATAGTGCCATCAATGTTTTGCCAGCTCTAGTGCATTTGTTGTGCTAACAATTTCCTTGTTCTCGCCATATAAATACACGCGAAACGAAATCAGGTTTTGCATTCACTGAAAACCAGTGTTCGGCTTGCTAGTCACACTTTGGAGATAAACAATTGACAAGTGGTGCCTTTTTTTAGCGAAGATAAAATTACCAGAATCAAACCACCAGAATGTCTCAACAACCTGTTGCTTTCCTCACCCGCCGTGAGACGTTCAGCGCCTGTCACCGCCTGCATAGGTAATTAAAGAGAATCAATTCAATTGTTTGATTCGATTTTCGTTAAAAAAGTAGCTTAGTTCAATTGTCGTTGACTTCTCAATGGAATCATTCGCCTAACTCTCCCCCTCAGTCCCCAGTTGAGCGATGCCGAGAACCTGGAAGTCTTCGGCAAGTGCAACAATTTCCACGGGCACGGACATAACTACACAGGTGAACGAAGATTTCTAATTTCTACATACATATCTACATATCATACATATCTACATTGTATTTAAAGAAAAAAAGACCATACCTTTCATTTAAACGCTTGATTAACCGCGATTGGCATTAAAATCGCTAATAACCCGGCTTGATCAAGTATTACAAACCGGCTCATAGAAATTTGATACAGAAAACGCTTAACCATAACAAAACCTTGGCCGATAAGCTCGCTTATCAAAATCATGTTCAAGTTCAACGCTCAATGGTAATAAAAACCGAGAATTGATAATGAACAGGGAGAGAGATCAAAGTGATCACAGCCAATAACTTTAAACAGTGAACATGTACGAAATGCTGTGCAAATATTAAGGGGAAAAAAGATGAGCCGATTCAGGCTATATATAACCATTTTCCATTGTTTTTTGAATTGGTAAAGATTAGCACTGCAATATAACTTATTTCTCAACGTTGTCCTTTTCCCATAACACAAATCCACAATCAAAAATATAGTTTGGATCATTAAAGTTCATGCCTGTATATATTAGGTGTTGTATCACTAAAAATTATAAATAATTCAAGAGGAGGTTTCCCTACAAGGTTTATTATTTGATCTAAAGAAAAGGGATTTGAACAACAAGAATTTTTGTTTGCAGTTGAGATAACCGTTCGCGGTCCCATTGATCAGCGAACAGGAATGGTGGTGAACATAACCGAGCTGAAGGATGCCATTGAGACAGTGATTATGAAGCGCCTGGATCATAAGAATCTCGACAAGGATGTTGAATATTTTGCCAAGACAGTAAATTTACGTAAACCTTTGCCTCACTTACCAAAGCTAATATTGGCTCCTTTTTTTAATCCCGTAGCCCAGTACAACTGAGAATTTGGCCGTTTATATTTGGGACAACATTCGTCTGCAACTGAAGAAACCCGAACTTTTGTATGAGGTGAAAATTCATGAGACACCAAAGAATATTATTAGCTATCGCGGCCCCTATCCGCTCAATGGAATCTACAATCCCATAAACAAACGCATTACTCGCGATTCCTGCACCAATATATCGTCAGATTCTGATTAATAGGGTAGAGAGTCAGCCAAGGATGAACTATGAACCATGTGACATTGCCTAACGAATTTTACGGGATGAATGCTCAGCGAACACACACACGTATAGGAAAAAGACATTAGTTACCATGTAAGGAAATAAAAAGTTATACGAATTACAAAGTATGTATTTACATTGCTGCTTATATAAAATAAAAAGAAGTAAAAAAAGACGGAGTACTTGCAGTTTATTAAAAATCTCATTCTTTATAATGATAAAACAAGATTTAATGATATCAACTCAGTACATTTGCTATCATTTATAATAATTATAATATGTGTTTCTTAACACTACGTTCTATATGGCAGCTATATAATTAGGGTTTAAATAGGTTGGTTTCTGTATTGAGAAGGAAGCTTTTATAGCGTCTAGGGATTGTATAAGTAATTCAGACACTCCTCCTTCTTAAACACTACTTTATATCACGGTGTATTTGTCTATTTTTTCTTTATAGAGAGAGAATCTGGTCACTAGTTCTTTCCGTGCTTGAAGTTGTAGTCCTGCACGTACAGGCTGCAGTAGACGAGCCAATCTTTTGAATCTGTGGAATCAGCAAGGTAGCGGATTGAAATTGTGTCATACTTTGAGCAATGATTTACGTCGATTAGTGTAGTTATGGTTAGTAGTAACCCAGGCCAATAGTTAGTAGGTGTAGGTGTGTAGGATAGGATTGCATAGCAAATATTTCAGAGCATATTAAACACCGAAAACTTTCAACATTTTCAGGTACTAACAGGGTTAGTCAACGAAAGTGTAGGAACTTTTTTTGTGGAAGTCTTGATATAAATTAGTTCATAACATATCACAGTCTGATGATATACTTAAAAAAACATATTGAAGACTTTTGACTAAACTCATTGGAAAGGATAAATGGAACCTACACTTTGAGGTGACATTCTTTTGGTTTAAGATATGTGCTTTCAGCTACATTAAACAATCGTTTCTCTAAGCACTTAACAAAGCTCTTCAACATTTTTTAGTTACGCCTTCAGATACAATTTCCGACTCTAAATATGTTGCTACATTATATGATAATATAATACGTTCCAACTAATTTAAAATGTTATGCGCTACCCTTAATTGTTAGCTATTTTTCTAAATATATTGTTATTTTTGGTTTAGACTTTAAAGCTTTCACGATATTATCGCTTTGGTTTGGTCTTTAGTCAATGCGCTTTGCTCTCTATGTCCGCTCCTGTAGCAGCGCCCTTAGATTGTGTTGCGCAGCGCCTTACCTGGGTTTCTTATCGATATGAACGGTATACCGAACTCGAAGTCATTTTTGGGCCAGTACTTGAGCAAAGGCTGGCGCTGGGGCAGCTCTGATTCCACATAGAAGTAAGCAAACAAAACTAGCACCGTATACGCAGCGATGAATATGAATATATGCCAAAAGCCGTGCAGGTATGGGAAGTTAATTGCCGACCACGCCTCACAGAAAACTCTGTCGTTGATCCAGCAAAACACAGCTACGGCCCAAACAGTCGTCGATCGGATACCCAGGCGATAAACCCTCTGGTCGCTAACTCTGCATGGGAATAGAGAGCAAATAAAGTATAGGTCATGCAACATTATATGATGTTTATGTTAGAAGGTAAAGGTAAACATTATTCCGACACCAAAGACCTCTTTATATGTATATTATTAAGACATAAGCCAGACAGAAAAGTCGAGGAAATCAGCAATAAATAAATTTATAAAACATGAAAGGAAGCTAACTTCGATACGCCAAAGTTTGTATACCCTTGCAGTCTGTAATTACATCATTGCAAATCGATTAATTTTTGTGAAATTTGAAGAATATCGAGGTTTGTAGATTTGTATAAATTTTCAATTTTATATGTAGAGTTTAACATTTTCATATAAGTCAATCGATCGCTTCTATGGCAGCTATATGATATAGTTGTTAACGAAATAAAAACCGTAATTGTAAAACCGTAAAAGCTATAGAAATACGTTCAAAAACAGAGAAGTTATAATTTTTGTTCCATTAAATTCCCGATCATTTCTGAGGCAGCTATAGGATACAGTGGCTCAATTTCGGCCGTTCCGACATACATATACATATATACTGCTTACAAAAAAAATAATATTCTGCTAAAGTTTCAGCCCGATACAGAGTGGATCCAATTAAGCATCTAGCGGAATAAAAGTCGACTTTTAACTTTTGAAAATATGTTAGGTTTTGTTTTTATTTAATTGTTAACATTTTGCAAAGCTCAAATAAGTAAGAAAGCTACAGTCGAGAGTGCTCGACTGTGAGATACCCGGTACCTAAACGTTTGTGCTTTACCCTAAAAGGCAATTTAAAATTGTACATACATTATCATACTCTACTTCGATACTGCTTAAAGGAATAAATAAATTTAATGTCAGACTTAAATATGAATGATACATTTTATAAGGACGCCAAAAAATGAATTGTTATTTTTTGTAATTTTTTGCTCTATTCTTTTGTCATTTCGTCTGCAGTTGGCGCCATTATATCGCGCGGCCAAGGCTCGAATGCGCCACCTGTCGGCTACAGTTTGCAACAGCAACAGCAGTGCCTTAGGGGAATGTGTTAAAATTCTAACCTTATTCCTAATATCTCGCATGTTTATCATCCGATTTTACTGAAATTTAACGTTAATTTATTTTATCTATTAACTTTAACCCGAAAATAACGAGTATAGCTTATTTAACGTTTTTTATGATTTTTTAGGGCGGAAGTGGGCGTGGCCAAATTTTAAAATAAACTTGATCTGCGTGCAACAGATTCCAATGTTGTCACCAAATTTGGTAACTCTAGCTCTTATAGTCTCTGAGATCTGTTGTTTCACACGGACGGACAGACGGACATGGCTAAATCGACTCGGCTGGTGATGCTGATCAAGAATATATATACTTTATGTGGTCGGAGATGCCTCCTTCTGCCTGTTACATACGTTCTCGGTTGGTACTAACTCATAATACCCTTGTACCCTATGGGTATAAAAATATGTTGCATGAGCTTTTAAATGAAACCCTGATCGGCTGCGAGCTTTGAAACTTAACCTATATTCAGCACGTGTTCACGCAGGAATTTAAGGCTGTTTGCGATTCGGCTTTCGATATAAAAAAAATCGACATAGTTTAGTTTATTAAAAAAAAAAAACTTTTGTTTCCGTTAATATAAGGTCTGTACTAAATATAAATTGTATGTTCGTGACGTGTCTTTCGATGTGTTGCTAAAAAATGGGCTATTTGTAAGTTGCTTTTGCAAGAATTGCTTTGGAGCAGTTTACTGTCTTAGTTGGACGGTAACTAACGTTCAAGCTAATTTTAGTATTTATACAAAGTGTGAGTCCTTGTGGTGTGAAATTGTTCAAAGTGATAACCAACTACATCCAACTCTTAAGTCTGTTGCATTTTTTTGGTGAAATGTCAGTCTCTAAGCGTATACTTTTTTCCATGTGGCTTGGACTGCGGGACTGCTTATCAATTTTCAAAATATAAATAATGATTCTGATTATTCAGATTCCGATTAAATGTCATATTAATTAGTTAAAATTAAAAAATAAACTAAAGTGCCAGTTTGGTAGCATGGTTTGATATAAACAATTATCAAAATTTAGAAATGCGCACAATTGTAGCCATGGTTTTTTTTGGTTTGTTAGTTGAATATCTCCACTAATTTTTAGTATTATCTAGAGCTCGGCGAAATATGGATTTTTTTTTTCACAAAAAAATTGAAAATAAGGAAAAAATACCTTTTAAAAAATCTAAATACAATAGAAGTGCGAAAAAAAATGTAAATTTTATTTTTAATTCAGGTTTAAAAGTGGTTCCTTAAAGAAGAAAAATATTATATTTTTCTTTAAACTTAACTACTTTTTTAGAAAAATTCATTTAAATCTGTCGATTTAGCGAGTTTTTTACCTTTTTGCAACTACAGGACAATTGTCAGACTTTGAGCAGCGACTTTAAATAATAAACAAATTTTGTAAATTATAAAATATTGGTTTTGAATAGCTTGATTAATTCCTAATTAAATGGTATCAAAAGATTTGCTAAATTCAACAACCCGAAATCCGACTTTTGCAACGAGTTTTCTAACTTTAACTTTAACTTCTATAATTGTACCATGAGATAAACGACAGATAAAGTTAACAGTGCTATGTTATTCTTTCACGTTCAGATAAATTTTAGGAGGGCAGAAAATCGAGTTGTTTTTATTTGGTGATTATCTTTTTTGGACAGATAGCTTTCAGGCAATTTGACAGTGAGAAACCGGCCATTAATAGGTTACCTTTTCCTTCCTTCGGGTTTGCTGTATCTAATATTAATTTTGTATACCCTTGCAGAGGGTATTATAATTTTGACCAGCTGTTTGCAACGCAGTGAAGGAGGCATCTCCGACCCCATAAAGTATATATATTCTTGATCAGCATCACCAGCCGAGTCGATCTAGCCATGTCCGTCTGTCCGTCTGTCGGTTTCTACGCGAACTAGTCTCTCAGTTNAGTATATATATTCTTGATCAGCATCCCCAGCCGAGTCGATCTAGCCATGTCCGTCTGTCCGTCTGTCGGTTTCTACGCGAACTAGTCTCTCAGTTTTTGAGCTATCGGGCTGAAATTTATAATTTTGACCAGCTGTTTGCAACGCAGTGAAGGAGGCATCTCCCACCCCATAAAGTATATATATTCTTGATCAGCATCACCAGCCGAGTCGATCTAGTCATGTCCGTCTGTCCGTCTGTCGGTTTCTACGCGAACTAGTCTCTCAGTTTTTGAGCTATCGGGCTGAAATTATTAGCATAGTCTTATTTCTTTAGCACGCAGTATATATGTCGGAACGACCGAAATCGGATTTCTATATCCTATAGCTGCCATGGGAATGATGGCGAAATTAATGTATAAAAATATTAACTTCTCTGTTTTTCAACGTATTTCATTAGGATCGGACCACTATATCATATAGCTGCTATAGAAGCGATCGGTTGATTTATATTTATCTATATTTTTTCAACATTACTAAAATGGTTCGATTTTCAATGATCCAATTGCAGACTGCAAGGGTATACCAACTTCGGTTTACCGAAGTTAGCTTTCTTTCTCGTTTGTTATGCCATAACTAATTTTTGAGCACTTTTTTTATTTGAAGCTAAGCGTAATAAATGAAATTATTGTAGAAGACTATTTTAGTCAGATATACAAAATTTTCAGTTTTGTGGCAATCATGATTTGGACAAGTAAGGAGCTTCAAACTATTTTTCTTTTATGTCTTTGTTTTTGGGTCAACATAAATGTTCAGGGAGCGAATAAGACTCTGAAGTATTTTGTGAATAGTTCCGTATGCAAAATGCCCCAAGTGGATCCCTTCACCAGGGATACAATGAGCGACTTTCACAGAAAGAAAATGAGACATTGCCACAACGACAGTGATATGGTAACAAGCGAATTCGATTTCGAGACGCATCGGTATCGTCTACACGTACACGAGCACCTTGCTCGACCCGTGTTGAACACAAAGGGAAATGCCACTCTGGAGTGCGAATACCAAGAGGTAGCGCGGAATAATACTGCTGAGGAACCCGACGATACTTATTAGTAAGTATTTAAATGTTGCATACCTCAAATTAAATCAACTTCTTAGGAGCAAGTTTTTTCTACAAAAAATATAATACAATGGTATTATATAACTTAGTGCTAACCGAGAATGTATGCAACAGGCAGAGGGAAGCATCTCCGACCCCATAAAGTAGATATATGATATTCTTGATCAGCATCACCAGCCATGTCCGTCTGTCTGTCTGTCTGTCCGTCTGTCGGTTTCTACGCGAACTAGTCTCTCAGTTTTTGAGCTATCGAGCTGAAATTTTCAGCATAGTCTTATTTCTTTAGCATGCAGTATATATATATCGGAACGGCCGAAATCGGACTACTATATCCTATAGCTGCCATAGGAATGATGGGGAAATTAATGTAAACAAAAATTTAACTTCTTTGTTTTTAAACGTATTTCTATAAATTTCTAGAATTATGGTTTTCATTTTTTTAAGATCGAACAACTTTATCATATAGCTGCCATAGAAGCGATCGGTCGATTTATATGAAAATGTTAAATCCTATATGTAAAATATAAAATGTACAAAATTCGATGGTAATTTTCTATTATACGGGCCCCTTCCAAAAAATTAAAAAAAAAAAACCATAGATAGGGGGTGTTTCAACTTACATTTTGGTATAAAAATTATGTTGGGGACGCTCTTAGTTTAGTCACAATAAATCTTTAAAGTTTTGCCTAATTCCCATACAAAATGTGTAGCAAACACGCACACAGACAAATGATGAATACACAAAATTCAAGCGCCTGTCTGTGTATCGTCGCGGTACAGTGGGCTGTGCAGTTTAAAATTTTTGTTAAATTGTGCTTAGCGTAAATACTATATACGAGTATGTCGAAATTTTGCACACTTTGAATACATTTATGCGAGAAATATAAATAAAACAAAAAGTAGACAACGTATAATACGT
>VNJZ01004709.1:0-11706 GCA_008042795.1 Drosophila asahinai | reverse complement strand
GCAATTAGGCTATGGAATCAACTTCCAAGTTCTCTAAAAAATATTAGTAGCGCCACGCAGTTTAAGACAACACTTACAATACACCTGCAAAATGTCAACTTAACTTAAAACATAAAATAAAACAACAAAGCGACCTTTTTTATTAACCTTTAGTTTTTAAGCGAACTTTAAGATTTTTATTCAAACTTATAATCAAAATTGTAGTTCAAACCTGTATTTGTGTTAAGTTGTCATATGTGACTATCGCAGTAATTATAAGTTATTATATTATTATAAAATAAAAACTGAAATTGAATTGAAAAATTAAGCAACTTACCCCAGAAGAACATTGGTGTGAGGATCACTGTCAACGGACACATACTCGACAAGCTAACGGAAAATATATGGTGCGACTGCCATTAAAACGATTGTACGACCCTTCGATAACTTTAGGCAAATCACACCGCATCGCTTTAAGCCGCTTCCATATGCTCGACCGAAAATTTTAACGGCAACCAGAGATTCATCCACGTTACAAGGAGGATAATAATGAATATTTCGAACTCGGTCAAATTACGCCAACGAATACATCCGAATAACAGCTTTGTTTAAGACAAGTGGAGAGCGGAATCGACTGTCGGTCATGTATCTTACCTCATCACGCCATACTTAAGGAGAAAAGCATTACAACGAAAGTCAGTGTTGTTTATGACGCTTCATGCAAAACGTCGAATGGGAAAGCACTCAATGATGTTATTTGCACAGGCCCAGCCCTACAAAATGATCTCGCAGGAGTCGTGCTAAACTGGCGCGCTCATCGATTCGTGTTTGCTGCGGACATACAGCGGACATACATGTACCGATGCATCGATATGCATCCAGAGGATGCGCAATACCAACGTATCCTGTGGCGAAGTGATCAAAACCAGATAGCGGAATATTTTCTAAACACGATCTCATTTGGGACAGCATTATCTCCCTGCATAGCCATTAGAGTCATGCTACAACTCGCTCAAGACGAGAGCGAACGATACCCACTTGTCACAACTGTCCTCCGACATGAGATGTATGTTGACGACGTGCAAAGCGGTCATTCGACTATCTACGGAGCACTGGCCATCCGAGATCAACTGGTCGCAGCTCTTAGTTCAGCAGGAATAGAACTGAGGAAATGGTCTGCAAATAACGCAGCATTGTTACAGGGAATCCCAGTTTCTCATTTAACCAACAAAGCACTTGTAGAATTCAACAACCAGGATTCGATAAAGCATTAGGTTCATATTGGCATCCTCACCTAGACTACTACGGTTTCAAAATAAAATTTGAAATTAACTACACATGCATTAAACGGTCTGTTCTTTCCACAGTGGCCCGTCTCTACGATCCCTTAGGCTTCATTTCTCCAGTAATTACTACAACAAAGGCGATACTGAATGACTTGACGAGAGTTCATCTTCTCTACAGAGGGACGAAATCATCGGAGGGCCGCTGTCAGACCGTTGGAGCCAATTTGATCTGCATCTGCCCGACATCGAACAACTCATGATACCCCGATGGCTTGGATTCGATTACAAACATCTCAAATCCCTCCAGATACACATCTTCTGCGATGGATCCTCACTAGCTTATGCAGCGTGTTGCTACTTGCGAGCGGAATAAGTTGATGGCTCCGTGTGTACGCAATTAATTGCATCTCGCAGCCGAGTCACACCTACTAGAACCTGGACCATTCCACGCGTAGAACTTTCAGGAGCTGTACTTGCAGTCAATCTTTCCATATGGATATCAACACAGCTACGTAACAATACCGTGGCAACGAAACCATTCTTGTAGTCTGATGCTACGATCGTCCTGTTCTGGATATGGGGGGACCCATCCTGCTGGCAAACATTCGTATCTAACCGAGTCAGTCACTCACAATGGAGTCATGTGCCTACTGCAACTAATCCTGCTGATTGTGCTACGCGAGGCCTCACTCCAAAGGAATAAGCTGCACATCCGTTATGGTGGCATGGATCACCCTGGCTAACAGAGGAAATAGATTAGTGGCAAACCAGCTAATTTTTAGCAAAGGACATTGAAATGACCACCATCGAGGTGGTCCCTTGGCACTGAATACATCTTGAGATTTCTTCATAACACTCAACCTAAAGCTGATCAGCGGCAAGACGTCCCTTTAAGTGTACTGGAACTGAGATAAGCATTAACAACCACAGTTCGAATCGTGCTAATGAAGGCATACAGCTCAGATATCGCTTTATTAAATTCAAGAAGGTCTTTACCACGAAAAAACAAATTTTCGCAGTTAGCTCCGGAGTTGGATTACAAACGAGTTTTACATCTATCCAGCGATGAACTTAACCCAATTATTCTTCCTTTCAATCATCATTTTACAGGTCTAATCATACGCAACGCGCATCACCTACCTCTGCATGGCAGAATAGCACTCACGCTTGCAACAATTAGACATCAGTTTTGGATCGTCAATGGGAGACAATCCGTAAAACGTATCTTAAGAAGCTGCATCCTTTGTTTCCGGCACCGAGCCTAAGCAAGCCAACAATTGATGGCTGACCTTCCCATGCACAGAGTCAAGCCACCAACAAGGGCTTTCATAGCTACGGGAGTCGATTATACAGGGGCATTTGAGGTTCGTGCTTCCATTTTGGACATGTTTGTAGATGGGAAAGCCAGTCAGACGGCACGAATCGGAAAATTTAGAGATCAACGATATTGTTCTAATAAAGGATGACCGACTTCCCCCTGCAGAGTGGAAAATCGGCAGAATCATTGAAGTACAGCCCGGTGCAGATAACTTTGTACGGGTAGCTTCTATTAAGACCGGAGTCGGCAACAACGGGAACGCGTCTACTTTTAAAATAACGTTCTACACCCAAAACCATTATTAAATAATCAATTTTGTATTTCTTAACATTCAATCAATTAATTAAAGTATTTTCTAATTACGACAATACTTTTTATTCACCATAATCCGCGCTACGCTTATTCACCATAATCCGCGCTACCCACCCGCCTAACAGACTCCTGACCAATTTATACGCATATACATGTGTATATTGCATACTATATCTACATATGTGTGTGTGGCGTTCTCAGAAGTGGGATATAGTGCGCAATAAGTGAATCAGGGACAATGCCAAAGAAGAACTACATCACAAAGAAAGAACTACAAAATAAGTGCAGAGCTCTACTACTATCGACGTCGGGAAATTATTAAAAAGACTAAATATTCAAAACAGTGACGATGAATACGCGAGTGCTGAGAATCAGTCGATGCAGAAAAAAATTGACGAATTAGAGAGATCATTGCGCGATCTACACGACAGATCTTTTCATCCGAGTGGAATTTCATCACCAATCGAAAATCCTCAAAAGACAAACGAAATAATGTTAAGGAGAGACGTCAGAATAGAGTGTAGTGAGAATGACGAAAACAACGTGCACCAACATGCCAGCGAGCATGTTAACAATTGTTTGCCAAACGTGTCTCAACGGGATTTGCGAAAAGTAACGATCGATCCAAACGTAAATGTTGCTACGCTTCAGCAACACGGATATGTTGCTACGTCTCAGCAACATGTTTTAGCTGCTACTTCACAGCAGCACGATAACATAGCCACGTACCGGCAACACGGAAATGTTGCTACATCTCAGCAGCATACTATGGCTGCTCCTTTACAGCAGCACGATAACATCGCCACGTATCGGTAACACGGAAATGTTGCTATGTCTCAGCAACATATTATGGCTGCTTCTTCACAGCAGCACAATAACACGTATCAGCAACACGTTAATGTTGTTACTTCTCAGCAACATGTTAATGTTGCTATGCCACAGCAGCAGGGTAATGTTGTTACTTCTCAGCAACATGTTAATGTTGCTATGCCACAGCAGCAGGGTAATGTTGCTACATGTCAGCAACATACTATCGTTCCGCAGCACGTAAGCTTTTCATCAATACTGCAGAATTTTATTAATCCGCACGTACACATTTCTTCGGCACAGCAAAATGTAAACGCTCCTTTTTAACACGCTCATCTGGGACACGGCTATGCATCTTCGTCTTTCGGTACCTATACACAACCACACCTTGGCCAGTATAGTACACAATCGCAGCATCGACCGATATATAACGAGAATCCGTATACTTCGATTCCGCCGATTCAGCGAAATTGTAGCTTTACTTCCGGAATTTAACCCATCATCCGCCCAGTCCTTAAGTTCACATCAATTTATCAGACGTGTTGACTGTCTTCGAGCCGCTTTTTGTTGGGATGATCGAAAACTCATATTTGCAGTTCAACAAAAGATGCTCGGTGCAGCGCGCTACTGGGCAGACTCAAAGAAAGAATTCTTTCAAACATGGCCAGAGTTTATATCGAAGTTCCTCAGCGATTTTCCATGCTTCCAGCTTAAAATGTCAAAAATCCGCAGGGACATCTCTGAATTGCCGCAAGACTATTTCTATAAAATGCTAACCATTGGTAAAACGGGTGAGTTATCTGATTCAGCAATCTCTACTCACATCATTAACGGCATCACCGACAACGATCTTAAAAGGAAGATCAAATAATTATGTATCAAGTAACGACCTTTTAAGAGATATCCTTGCCTATTCCGCACATAACGAAATTAAACACAATAATTTTCATATGCATAGCAAATGTGATTCGAACGCTCAAAAACAGAACGTGCAAGCATTTACAAAACGTCCTTTTAACGATAAAGTCGAAGTCTCAGTTCAATGTTATAATTGCCAAAAGAATGGACACTATTCGTTAAAATGTCCTGAGCCTCAGCGTAAGCAGCGTTGGAGTCACTGCAATCGCACCACACACGACTTAATAATAAAATCGATACTGATGTTTATTCGGACATTTGCAAAACAATTTCTGTTAACGGGAACTGTACCAATCCATTTGTAGACCCGGGAAGTACACGTAGCTTAATACGTCAATCATTCGCAGAAACTATAGGTGTATCCCAATGTTGTACGGATACATTAAACGGCTTCGGGGGCGGAACAGTTCTCTGCACCCAAAACTCTTTTCAAAAATTCCTCATCGATAAAATCGCGTTTGAAGTAGAAACACTAGTTGTACAAGATGACTTAATTACCGAAAATGTACTTTTAGGAAAGAAAATACTGTGCCGCGACGAAAATAAATTTATTATTCACGGCAAAGAATGCTTTGTCGAGAATATCCGTAAAATTCAATCGACAGAAGACCCATCGGCTGAAAAGAAAATCGTAGAAAGCGTCGTATCGGATAATTCTTCTTGCTTTGCGGACACAGTAAATGAACTCGGTAAATGCTCATTAACAAAAATGGTAATAACTTTAACGTCGGACATTCCATGTTATACCAAACCATATCGCACACCCTTCGCACTCAGACCTGTAGTCGCCAATATGATATCTGAGCTGCTTGAGTGTGATATTATTCGCCCCAGGAATCGTCATCGCCGACAAAAATAATGGGGAACATCGTCTTTGCGTTGACTATCGTCGCCTTAACAGTATCACTTTTAAAATTCCATTTCCTATGCCAAACTTAGAAGAACAGTTTGCTCAGCTAGCAGGGAACGCATACTTCACGCAATTGGATTTACGCATGGGGTATCATCAAATCGAGTTAAGCGAATCATCCAAGCAGTACACTGCATTCGTTACTTCTGATGGCCACTAAGAGTACAACAGAATGCCATTTGGTCTGGTATGGAACCAAGTGAAGTACTCGCCTATTTGGATGATGTAATAATTCCAGGTAAAACTTTCAATGAAGGTATTCAACGACTAGAAAACTTCTTTAAAATTCTTAAGGAAAGCGGCCTAACCTTACGGTTTGACAAGTGCAAGTTTCTTCAATCGGAGATAACTTTCCTTGGTCACATCATAAATAAAAACGGAATAACTCATGGGGAAAATAAAGTTAGTGCCATTCGAAATTTTAAGGTTCCGACAAATGTAAAAGAGGTCAGACGATTTTTAGGCCTCACGGGATTCTTTCGAAAAGTTGTAGAAAATTATTCTCTAATTTCTAGGCCTCTTACCCTACTCTTGCGTAAAACCGAACAAGCAATCTATAACTGGAAAGACGTTCAACAAGTAGCCTTCAACGAGCTTATCGAAAAATTGTGTTCCGCACCAGTTCTCGTATTATACGAGGTCCACACCGACGCCAGTGCTGTGGGCATAGCATGAGTTCTTTTACAGTCTTCCGGCAAAAGGGATTGGCGACCAGTACGCTATTTTATTCGGCATTGTACACCAGCTCGTTACCGATTGCTCTGCCATTGCCAAGGTTAAAGTAAACAAAGAGTTAATACCGCAAGTAGCACGTTGGTGGATCAAGATTTTTGACTACGACTGTGAATTTATTCATCGGGATGGCAGCAAAATGTATTACGTTGATGCGTTGAGTCGTGGTCCTGATTTACCTACACAAACACCCTTAGATGAGATAGTACGCACCATAATAACTGACATTGACGACTGGCTTTTAACTATGGAACTACAGGACCAAGCACTCGCCGAGATTATCGCAGTTTTGAAAGTCCAATACAGATTCGTTAAAACAGCTTCAAGCTAATTAAAATAAAATATCCGCTTATATCATACGGTCGAAAATGGGAAAGCGTTTAACGTGCCAAAGGCATTAAAATGGCGCATAGTAAGGACATGTCACGACGATGTAGGACATTTTGGCTTAGAGAAGACAATCGGACGAATTAAACAACGTTTCTGGTTTCCAAAAATGCGAAAATATGTTAAGGATTATATATCTTCCTGTATTGAATGCTGCTATAACAAGTCAAAAGGAGGAAAACCCGAAGGATGTATGCATTACAATGACACGGATCCAATACTATTTCGCAGACTTCACGTGGGCCACCTGGGACCCCTCATTCGCAGCAAACGAGGAAATACTCATGTACTAGCTATATCCGACCCATTTATCAAGTTTATAATCGTAAAGGCAGTCAAAAGCACAAAAACCTTACCAGTACTGAACATTCTCAATGAAGTATCAAGTTATTTCGGTTTGCCTAGCATTATCATATCTGACCGCGGAACAGCGTTTACCTCAAAACAGTTTGAAGATTGCTGTAAACTTAACCATATTCAACTTATTAAGAATGCTGTACGCACTCCTCGCGCAAATTGTCAAGTAGAGCGAGCAAACCAAACCATCCTTAACTATCTACGAACCATGAATGACATCCCAAAGGATTGGAATTTAACACTGAACAATCTTCAGTGTAAACTCACAAAAGAATGACACGTCAGGATCTAGGTCCATTGATCTCGTCTTCTACCTCAATGCTGTCGATGTCGTGCGGAATCATCTAACGGCAGCCATCACGCAGATCTTGGTCATGATGATAAAAAAATTCTGTCATTGACAATCGAAACCAAGCTGTCGCTAACATCGCTTGCGAACGAGCCAAAAGGAAGCAAAGATTCGACTCTAAACATTCAAACCCTTCTATCTATTCCGCAGGTGATCTTGTAGTCATTGAAAATGAACCGGCTGCAACAGGCGAGTCCCGCAAGCTAGAACCACGTTACCGAGATCCCTATCAAGTTGTTAAGGTCCTTGGAAACTATGGCTCTCATCGAAGATATTTCTGGAATGCAGATTACAGGATGCAAATACTGTTCTGTGTTCTCCTCCGACAAAATGAAGCCGTAGTGTTCTAGTATTCCTGAGCTGGACGTATCTGAAGACGAACATGACCGAATCGAGGACGATCCAAATACAGAATTGGCCGAGCTGTCACGAACCAGTTCGTAATTCCTTCTTGCAAAATCTCAACCCGGTGGCATCCTTCTTAGACAAATGGGGTGTTGGAAAATGCACGATCAGAGTCATGAGAGAGTGCGAAAAGAGAGTCGAGAGCGACCTAACGAAGAGAGCAGACGGTCTACTTTTAAAATAACGTTATACT
Organism: Drosophila asahinai; assembly: GCA_008042795.1. Lineage (NCBI taxonomy): Eukaryota > Metazoa > Arthropoda > Insecta > Diptera > Drosophilidae > Drosophila > Drosophila asahinai. The sequence goes on along the minus strand of VNJZ01004709.1, from coordinate 3,753 downwards.
TCCAAAACCATACGTTTTATTCACCATAATCCACGCTACCCACCCGCCTAACAAAATCCTGACCAATTTGTCCATATACGCACATATATGTGTATATTGCATAGCACATCTATATATGTGTGTGTGACACTTCTAAATCTAATCTCATTCTAGTCAGCTTTGAAGTTAGATTCTTCATAGAAAATAGGTACTAGTGGTCAATGATCGGCTTTTACTAAGAAATGAGTTCCATAGATATTTGCCCTGAAGTGTTTTATTGGCCAGTGTATAGCTGCTAATTTCTGTTCTGCAGTCGATTTATTATTGTGGTTATTCAAAATTCTTTGATAATATCAGGGTATTGCTTGACAGCCAACATTTTTATGACGAATAAAAATTGTGTAATTCAAAACGGGGTGCGCTGGTACTCCTGGGTATTGGTATAGGTCAAGATTCGTCCAAAATTAAGCCCCAAATACAATTTCAAATAAGCCCTATTCAAGTGAATTCGCTAAATGGATTTAACTGCCCTCCACCGGAGTGATCAGTTCCTTCTGCGCTCACTTGACCTCTTCCCTGGAAAACACAGTACATGGGACTCCTGCTCACCCACAGGAAGGCTCCTCCCCCTGCAGACGGATGTAGCTTTATTCCAGACAGGCGAAAGGAATTGCCTCCCTCCTTCTCTCTCTCTGGACTCGAACCTCGAGAGAGACCTGGTTCTGTGCCTGTACAATGGATAGCGTCGGCCAGAGAGATAAATACTGTCGTCCCGCCCGCTAGTCGTGGTAACCGTACAGACTCGAACCTCGCACCTGGCATAGCCTAGTACAATGGATAGCGTCGGCTGTACGGATACGGTCATTCCCCCACCCCATTCAGTACTGGATCGACGAACGATGACGAACCGCTACCCCAACCGATGATGGCGGCTATATTATGGCTATGACTGGATACTATTAAGACCGGTCGGTGGTGCGCCCTTATTCGCTTGCGACCCTGCTCTTCCTGGACTCAAACTCGCGAGAGATCTGCCTTAGCATAGTACAATGGATAGCGTCGGCCAGGAAGCGCAGCTAAATTTGGTTACGTTAAATATTTACTATTTAAAATTTAAAAGGGTCCCTAAAGTCAAATGCCAATTCACAAACTACACTTGTCAGATCGGCATTCATTCCGCTTCTGATACTACCCGTCTGTGAAGTTGGTGACTTTAAAAGACCATAACGAAAAATCATATATATATTAAAAATCAAATTCAAAGGAAATTCTATAAAAATTGTTAGCTCATTTTGACACCAAAGTGATTACTCTTAATTCTTAAAAAAGCATTAAAAAAAATGTATCTGAATGCTACGGATTTCCTCGTCAGTGAAATTAAGTTTTTAGCAATAAGGAGGAAAGGATATTGTCTGTGGTTGAGCGCCATTTCTGTTACGTCAGTGTTATCGTGGTGCCTTAGTCCTTGGAGGACATAGGGCTGAGGAAGTGGCCGCCCGGATAGCAGACACGATTTGTGCAGCTGAGCTCGCCCGATTTGGGGTGGGTTCTTTGGACGCCACTCTTCTCTCCAAACGTAAACAGAACAATTATTTACGTGCCTGAAAAATAGAAGAAATCGTTCGGCAGTCTGTCTTTTTGTCCACATTGCCCCACAAGCGGATTTATGCTTGATCGTGAAAACAATCGGTCTATGTATTGGCCGTTTTCCCTCTCCATTCGCAAGCTTCGTGCGCCTTTTGATCGTCGCGGGCCGTGCAATACGATCCCCTGTGTCTTCCATTCGTACCAATGCCCCCCTTTAAATGGGTTTCTTCCAAGACATGGTTAAAATTCTGTTTACATTAAAAGTTTATTATTAATATTGGGAATTAGTGCATTGGTATTCTGGTTCATCAAATGATTCTGAATTAATTTAAAAAGGTGTTACTGATAATTTATTGCAAAATTAATATCCAAATATGTACGTTTAAAGTGTCATTAAAACAAAACGTAATCTTATGTATGTATTGAAGTCTATTGAATACAAATTAAATAAACTCTTTCTCCTAGTGGAGGTGTGGGTGGCACATAAATATATTTATGTATATATGGTTGTGGTTAAAAGTGGCGATTTATGTCACATAGAGCTTATTCTCTTTAGAAGTCCAACGGCGAGAGATCTCCCGGTAGAATATTGGGCTGCGGAAGTTGTGTTAACATATAAATATTAATATGTATGTGCATTTTATTAAAAAAAAAACTTCTTTATTGAGTCTTGATTATAACTGATTTTACTTAAATTTAATCAATTATTAAAGCTCCATCGCTGCTACCGCCTCTGCCGCTGCTGCCAATTCTGCTGACGTTACCGTTGATGTCGCCGTCGCCGTTGTTACGATTTTATACTTCTTTGTTATGTTGACGTATTTCATTATCATTGGTTGCAGATCTGGATTTTGCCGATGTCGCCGTCGCCGTTAGCCGATCTTAATTATAATTGGCCGATGCACTTGGTTGATTTCGCTCAATTTGGGAAATTGGTTGGTGCAAGTGCAGTATTGCTCACTCAACTTGGGAATTTGGCTGTTCTGCATTCCCACGATCGCTGGTCAAAAGCACATGCACATATTTGTGAGAACTTTATGGGGACCATAGCTTGCTAATGTTCTTGGATAACCTTCCTGTAGGTGCGAAGTCCTTTCAGTAAAAGGATGATAAGTAGAAGTCCTACGATGAGCTGCAGTACCTGGTACACCTGCACGATTTCGCCCTTGTGGTCAACAACTTCTATTGTATTGATTACATTGGCCGTGCTGCCGTCAACTATGGAGGTCTTCGAGCCCATTGTCCTTGTTGTCACTAGTCCTCTTTGTGATTTATAGTTAGTGTATTACCTCCGAACTCCGAACTTGACGTTTCAAAACTGTTTGAGCTTTTCCAAGTCAGAGACATGACGCGGTTACGAGACTTTCCAAGAGGGCTTTCCGGGTTGACGTCCCTATGTTAGCTCTGTCTTTGACTATCTCTAGTACTGCCATATTGGGTCATTTATATCCAAAGACTGTGCAAAGTATTGCCTAGGAGTCTCCTGAATGGAACACAAAAGTGTTCTCAGCTGGTATCATCCATTCCCCTCTTTTCGCCTATTGGCTGGAGTTATATTTGGGTCGTCTTTGGTCTAATGTTTGATAGATCAGCAAAATCGGCGGTGCTATTCTTGATTTTCTTCCGCGTTCACCAAATGATTCATGTCGGCCCTAACATGGGTACGTAACAGGCTCGGGGTCGTCGATGCTGATCAGTATGGAATGATCCCGTAAAGTTCGGCGGTAATACACAAACTATCAACCACAAAGTGCCGAGGACTAGTGACTATAAAGACAATGGGATCAAAGACCTCCAAAGTTGACGACAGCGCGTCCAATGTAATCAATACAATAGAAGATGTCGACCACAAGGACGAACCAGGTACTACCAGGTACTGCAGCTCATCGCAGGACTTCTATTTGGTAGTATGCATATATATTGAATATCTACTGTACCAAGAGTACATAAACTTACGTAGAAAGTGCAAGTGTCAGCATAATTGTAACATCCGCGAACCTCATGTATGTGCATATACCCTCGCGCTCCAGCCTAAGCGAGCATCGCTATATACTTAAGAATATATAACCGTGTCTCCGCGGCCGCTGTTAGCTGCGAGACTTTTTTTTTTTTTTTTTTTTCTTCTTTAATTTTATTTACAATCTGTTTGTTTAAACAATAAGTAAATTGTATAATTAATATTAAATT
>VNJZ01004707.1:0-16411 GCA_008042795.1 Drosophila asahinai | reverse complement strand
TATTTTAATTAACTTATATTACTTTAAAATAATATTTTTGTTTATTTACATTTGTCCAATTCCAATCGCTGTCTAGAGGTGAATATTTTTTTTTTAAGGTCGATGCATCGATTCCCTAAAAAAGGAATCGATTTTTTCGCTCATCCAAAAACATCGATTAAAATCGAATTGTTCCCAGCTCTATAGAGAACCATACAATGGATAAAGGGAAAAGGAATATCAAACCGTTTGACGGAGAAAAATATTCAATATAGAAGTTTAGAGTGAGAGCGCTGTTAGAAGAGCACGATCTTTTGAGGGTTATTGATGAAACTCATGCAGAAGTGACCGATGAGATAAAAAAGGCAGAACGAAATGCAAATAGTTAATGATAGAATGTTTAAGTGATGCTTTCTTATCTTACGCTAACAGTAAAAGCACTGCTAAGCAGATTTTTGCAAATTTAGATGCAAGAGAAGAAGCTTGGAATCGCAACTATCTCTGCGACACTGGCGACACTTCCCTTCTCAATCATTTTAATTTTTTCGATGACCTCATTACTGAACTTATCGCGTCAGGAGCAAAGTTAGATGATATGGATCAAATTTCCCATTTACTCCTAACTCTTCCACCCAGTTATGATGGAGTTATAGCCGCAATAGAGACTCTATCTGAAAGTAACTAAACATAAGCTTTGGTAAAAACACGACTCCTTGACTTAAGCCCAGTGTCAAACCGAAACCAAAATGTTTTCATTGCGGTAAGCCAGGTCATTTAAAGAAAGATTGTTTCCTTTTGAAAAGGCAGCCGAATCAGAACTTTAGTGAAAACAAAAGAAAAGATGGGCAGGATCAGATGGCAACAGCAGCAACAACCCAACCAGCGCGTAGTTTTGCCTTCATGTTGAGAAATGCAACTTCCAATTCATAGACAAGCGAGGCTGAGTTTATCCTAGACTCAGGAGCATCGGACCATCTTATAAATGACACAGCATTGTTCTCCGAATATAAGCGTTTGCAATCAAATGTGGCCATCGAGATTGCCAATCGTGGAGAGTTTATCTACGCTGCAGCCAAAGGAGTGGTCAATCTTAACAGCTGCGGAAACCAAATCATCTTGCAAAACGTTTTGTATTGTAAGGATATTCTACACAACCTACTATCGGTCAAGAAGATGCAGGATGCAGGCATGACCATCGAATTTAACCCTGGAGGTGTAAAAGTATCTAAAAATGGTAAATTGGCCTTTAATGGAATATGTGAGTACAATGTACCTATTATAAAATTTCAATTGAACAGTAAAATATTTACGCATAAAATTTCTAATAGTGAGTATCGATTATGGCATGAAAGATTAGGCCACATAAGTGTAAGAAAATTTTTAGAAATAAAACGAAATAGTCTTTCTGAAGATACTAATATTTTAAACATTATTGATTTAAACCATGCATTATGCGAGGCTTGTATAATGGCAAGCAGTCTAGATTAAAGTTTCAAATATTTAAAAATAAAGAAAATATTACACGACCATTGTTTGTTGTCCATTCCGATGTCTATGGTCCAATAACACCCTCTACCATTGATAATAAGAACTACTATGTAGTTTTTATTGATCAGTATACACATTACTGTGTGACCTATTTAATAACTAATAAGTCGGATGTGTTTTTCGTTTTTAAAGACTTTGTAGCGAAGAGCGAGGCTTACTTCAATTTAAAAATTGTGAATTTATATATCTTTCTAACGAAATGCGTGATTTCTGTGTTGAAAAAGGCATCAGCTATCATTTAAAGGTTCCTCATACTCCACAATTGAATGGTGTATCAGAACGGATGATTCGAACGAAAAAGCTCGATCTATGATCAGTTGTGCTAAACTCAATAAGCATTTTTGGGGTGAGGCTGTTTTAACAGCAACCTATTTAATTAACAGATCCCCAAGTAGATCATTGCAAAGATAAATAAAACACCATTTGAGATGAGGCATAACAAAAAGCCAACGTTGAAATATATTCAGATATTTGGTTCGACGGTATATGCTTTATATAAAGTACGAAAAAGAAAGTTTGACGAAATGTCAATTAAAGCTATACATGTTGGATATGAACCAAATGGTTATAAATTATGGAATGAGGAATCGAGGAAATTTATGACAGCAAGAGATGTTGTGGTGGATGAAATAAACATGTTAAAATCAAGAGTTTTACATGGAGAAGATTCTGAGGTTCAAAGTAATACTGTTGAACAAAATAATGAGTCTTTAATTAGAGAAAATGATGAGATGGATTTTCCTTTGGTGGAAAATAATGAATCTGTTGATTCTGAGTTAAGTAAACAACTCAATGAAAATTCCACATGTCTAGAAAATGCCGATAAAGTCGTATAACTGGTGATAAATTAAAAGAAAATAAAAATGAAGAAGGAATCAGACGCAGTGAAAGAATTAAAAGTAAACCCAAATTATCATATCGATTTTTAGAAAGATGTCTCATGAATACTCAATTATGCTTAAATGATATTCCTAATACCTTTGATGAACAAGTTGAACTTAATTGTCATTTTCAAAATAATACTTGGTCCTTAGTGCATAAGCCAGATAATAAAAACATAGTTGATTGCAGATGGGTATTTAGTATAAAACAAGATGAATTTGAGAACTTAGTAAAGTACAAAACAAGACATGTAGCGCGGGGCTTTACTCAAGAATATATGACTGATTACGATGAGACATGTGCACCAGTTGCACGAATTTCCAGTTTTAGATTTTTGTTGGCACTTTCAAATCAATACGATTTAATGGTTTATCATATGGACGTAAAAACTGTATTTTAAACGGAACTCTAAAAGGATGAAATCTAGATGAGCGTTCCAAAAGGCCTGAATCACGCTTATGATAATAAAGTATGTAAACTTAATAAAGTTATATATGGTCTTAAGCAAGCTGCTAGATGTTGATTCGAAGTTTTTGAAAGTGTATTGAAGGATGTTGGATTTGAAAACTTATATATTAAAAATGTATTGAGAAAATGTAATATGGAAGATTGTAATTCAGTTAGTACTCCCCTCCCAAGCAAGTTAGACTATACAGCTCTGCAATCAAAAGAATTATGTGATGCACCGTGTAGAAATTTAATTGGTTGTGTGATGTACATTATGTTATGTACACGGCTCGACTTAAGTACTTCAATAACTATTCAAAGCAGATATACAAACAACAACAATAAGGATGCCTGAAAAGAGTTCTTAGATATCTAAAGGGAACTGTTAATATCAAGCTTAGATTCAAGAAAGTAGCTAATTTTAGCGGTAGTCCGATCGGAACCATTTATCTTGATCGAAAGGTATTGTTAACCTCTTTGAAACTGCAAAAACGGATTAGTTCAGGAGAAATGGAAGAAATTTTATTAAACAGCTCGAGTTAAAAACTTTTGTTCTACCACTTTTTGGTTTTCTCTCTAGTTTGGCGGGAAAACAGCTAAAAAATCCAGATTTCCCGCGCCTATAACTTCTAAACGACTAAAGTTACAGAAACGTGCTATATGTCGTTATAAAGTTATTTTGAAATGGTAATAGCTTTGCCTTGACATAATTTTTCTAAATATAATTAGAATTATTATTAAATATAATATTTTTTTTTAAGTTTTTGAAGTTTTTTTAAAAATGGCTCTAACCGTTTTGGTAGTCACTCAAGGCCATATAGCCCTTGAGATTGCTCAACTTTTGGTATATAACACATATCTGGGAAAATTCGCTTTCTCGAGATATTACTCATTAAAAATTAGTAGCAAAGATCCCATATACCTAACCTTTTACATGCACTATACATACATTTATGTAAAAAATCATGTACAGTCATATAGAGACGTGCACAATGCACTAAAATTTAAAACCATCAAAAGAAATTGAATATAATTTAAATTGAAAATAAATTGTTTTTGTATGTATGTAGTACATACATATGTAATTTAAAAAACTTTTGATATCAAATAAAAAAACCTCTTAACGAGGTGAGATTAAAGTGACGATGGCACATTAAACTCAAAAAATTTCTGATCCCAGATTTTGTGACAATTAATAGTTATTTAAACAAAAATATTTAAAAAGTTTTTAATTAGTTTCTAAATCAGCGTGCAGCGTGCCGATTTTGAAACTAATTAAAAACTTTTTAAATATTAAATATTTAATGAACGATTATATTTCGGCTGAGCGAAGTGAGTTGAATTCATGGAAAATTTTTTGGATAGTGATCGAGATGATTACCAGATCTCTGGTAATTACACAGGTCGCAAAAATTGAACTTGTTTCTACCCGGTGAATAAACGCTAGTGATTCTGAAATGTCTTTACCGGTATGTTGCTAATCCGAAACTGAAAAGTTTCCATTACGTACCAATTTTGAGAAAACCGCGGTCAAAGTACCAACCACTGCTTAATTCGGCACTTCTCAATCCTTAATAACATAACTCCTAAACCAGACGTAGTTCAGAGCAGGATCTTTAATCGATCTATTTTAATATTGGATACCTCAGGTTCATAATAGCCTTATGACACTACATTAAAAACTTCATTTATTGGAGTTTTCATTAGAAGATGACAGCAACCATAGGGTTTTACCTAAAGCCCCGTACTCAGACACGCGACCAGCGTATCTATTGGTCTCTATTCTTCACACATTTCAAAAATATAGATCCCGCCAAACACAATAATGTATTCAAAAAACCGTGTCGAGGAGTTTATAAGAGCAGATAAAGTTATAGTACTTAAATTGGTTGAAGCCAATTCAATGATAAGGGATTTGGACAATATAAAACATTTGCATAAATAAAGGCCTAAAAGGAAATAGCAGTGTCCGGCTGGACAAATCCTTCATTGCCGAGCTCGAGAAGGACATGCAGAGGCCGCTGCTGCTGAGAGCAGTGTCTGGGTGGACAAAACCTTCATTGCCAAGCTGGATAAGGACTTGTACAGCAACGGGCGCAGGAGCAGTACCAACTCTAACCAAATGTATGCCAGCAAATATATGGTGTACAATTAGAGTCTCTCATACATCAAGAACGGAGTAACTTTGAATCATTTCACCAGTCCAACAATTTGGTGGCAGCAGGAGTAGCTGCGGCAACCACCGCCACCACCCAGATGGTGGTTAATTCCATTAGGTAAGAACAGAATCACCAGGAGCAGCCGGTAGAGCGGCCCTTGTCCTTGTTGTCGATCCAGTAATGTAATGTAATGTAGTAATGGGGGACGAGTTGCGTCAAAAGAGCGCCGAAGTCGAGCGCTGTTTCGGTCGCAAGAGTCGGACCCAGGCCACACCGCCAACGCGCTACCCAGGGATGGACAGAAACCTAGTCAGCGATACGTTTGTTCCAGAGCCAGAAGAGGATGTCCAGCGGGTGGAGGTGGATGAAGTCCAAGCGAGGCGGAACCCTTTCAGGACAGGCTGCTGGAACTGCGGAGTCATGGACCACGGGTTCCGAGACTGTTTCCGATGCGGCCGACCGGAAACCGTTGCTCCGAAATGTCCGGATTGGGCGAAAAACGCTCGGCTGGGCGATCCGAGAGTGGGAAGGAGTCGCCCAGAGAGGAATCCCACGAGGAAATAATAGGTTCTAAGAGTATGTTAAATGTTAAGTGTCGTGATAGTAACCATATTTTAAGATACTTGCCCTATAAAGAAAGGATGCGAAGATACCTAGAGGCACGAAGCCATATTTTTGAGACCCACCAGCTGTGCGGTATGCGAAATGTTTCTCGGAAGGTCCATAAGACCTGAGAGCGCTTCTAGAGGCGACGAGAAAACCGAAGGATGGTAGTCGCGGTGGTCAAACGCGGCGGGACTCGCGATCCAAGACCCTTCGCCGACATCAAGATCCTGAGCCACCAACTGACAGGCCTGTTAGACACTGGGGCGAGTGCCAGTTTGCTCAGAAGAGGCGGCAGGGAATTGGTTGATTCGCTCGTGCCGGTGGAAAAGTATTTTTCCGTTGTGCGCACGGCGGCTGGGCAGGATCGGTCCATCATGGGTCGCCTTAGAGTTCCTGTGGAGTACAAGGGACAGGTTAATTCTACTTGTGCCCGTACCTAGAACAGAACAGGTTTTCGGTCTGGCTTCAACGGTGTTGGGTCACGCCGGTGCCCAAGGAGCAAAGCCGAAGACCTTCATGACAGGGAGATGGAGCACTACGCCGAGCAGGAGGATGACGACGAGGAGAAGGCTGATCCCAAATCCTGGATTTCTGAGGCTGAGAATCGTGATCTGGAGGAGATCGAGCACAGGTTCCTCACCTTCGAGAGGGATGGCTGGGGACCACTAGTTTCGAAAATCACGCGATCGAGCTGGTTGAAGGAGCCAAGGTCTTCAAGGATCGACAGTATTCGATGTCTCCGGCGAAGCAAAAGGTGGTCGAGGATGAGGTTGACAAGATGCTAGCGCTAGGAGCTATCAAGAAGAGCAAGAGCCCGTGGAGGAACCGGACGACGGTCGTTTTTAAGCCTGGAAAGGACCGGTTTTGCTTAGATGCACGCAAGTTAAACGAGGTGACGGTGAAGGATGCTTACCCTTTGCCTAGTATCGACGGAATTCTGTCCGGGATCGACCTAACCCATTTCATTTCCAGTGTCGATCTGAAGTTCGCGTTCTGGCAGATTGAGTTGGACGAGAAGAGCAAGGAGTACACTGCATTTACCGTTCCTGGCCGTCCACTTTACCAGTTCCGGATGATGCCCTTCGGTCTCTGCAACGCTGCGCAGAGGTTGGTAAGACTCATGGACCGAGTATTCCCATATCGAACGTCTTCGTGTACTTGGACTATCTCCTGATTCTGACACCGGACATCCAGACCCACTTCCGATACCTGCTGCGAGTTGCCGAGTCCCTAGGAGCAGCAGGGTTGACGATAGGATTAGGAAAGTCAAAGTTTAGCTTCAAGTCTTTGACGTTTGCCGATTGATCCAGGAAGAGTGTACTCGATTCGGAGAATGCCAGAGCCGAGGAACATGAAGGAAGTGAGAACCTTCCTGGGAACAGCCGGATGGTACCCACGATTCGTGAGGAACTTCTCTACGTTGGCTTCACCGCTCACCGAAGCCCTCAAGAAGACGGGAAACACACAGCGAGACGGCGAGGGGCAGGAGCAGTCTATAGCCTTTTTGCGGCTAAGATGAACAAACATTAGGCAAACTACACCGTAACCGAGAACGAGTGCCTCCCGGCTCTCCTGGCTATCCGGAGTTACGGCCTGAACTCCGGAAGGGAAGGGATGCCATTCACCTGCATCACGGATCACGTCAACCTGAAATGGCTCATGACCATGAAGGACCTCTCAGGATGCTTGGCCAGGTGGTCTCTACAGCTCTAGGGGTTTAACTTCAACATCGAGTATCGGAAAGGCAGCAAGAACGTCGTGGCTGACACCCTCTTGCGATGCGTTGAAGAGTTGGTAGTGGATCCGACGGAGTTTCTTGGCCTAGGTCCTGCGGCGGCAGTTCTACTGGCCTGGGATGGTGGTACAGGTGCGAGAGTTTGTCCGAAGATGCGATGTATGTAAGGAGTCGAAGGCACCTAACTACCGGATGATGGTCGGCATTGGATAACGCGTGCAGACGGAACGACCGTAACAGAAGTTGTACGTGAACTTCCTGGGCAAGTATCCGAGGTCGCAGAAGGGACACGCGTGGATCTTCATCGTAGTGGATCATTTCTCCAAGTACACTTTCCTGAAGGCCATGCGCGAGGCAACAGCTTCGAACGTGGTGGAATTCCTCATCAACGAGGTGTTCTACAAGTTCGGGGTTCCGGAGACCGTGCACTCGGACAATGGTCGGCAGAGCACGTCGAAGATCTTTAAGCAGCCCATTGAGAGTTTTTAAGATATCGAAGCGTGTTGGCAGCGATCCGTGGGTCTCTCGAGAACGATCATCGGGAGTGGGACACGTACCTCCCGAAAATCGAGGTGGCGATCCGCAACGCGATTCACTCGGCTATAGGAGAGGCGCCGTTCTTCACGGTGTTCGGACATGTTCCTGAACGGGGCGAGCTACAAGCTGGCGAGGAAACTCAAGTCCCTGTGCGAGCATGAGTTGTCAGGGATGCCGACATCTGACAAACTCCGGGTCGTACAGGACAAGGTGCGGAAGAACTTGGAGACGTCCTATGACCGCAGTCACCAGAGGTATGACCAAAGGGCTCGGATGTTTCTTGCCAAGCCTGGACAGGAGGTGTACCGCAGGAACTTCGTCCTTAGCGATTTTGGGAAGGCATTTAATGCCAAGTTTGCCAGGATGTTCCTAAAGGCTCGAGTGGTAAAAGCTGTAGGCAACAATGCGTACGAGCTGGAGGTTCTGCAAGGGCGAAGTCTTGGCGTCTACCACGTTCGGATGACGTAAGCTAAAAAAAAAAAGAGACAAAGTAAACAAGTGCCATACACCATGAACGTCAACAAATACTGTAACGAGCTGATTTCCTCTGTTTGGCTCGCAACGAATGTGCGGCTGGCTCAGTCGAGTTCGTGTGCTCGTCCCACCAAATTTATATTTCCTGATTGCCCGCCCAGAGAGAACGCTTTAGGGTTGATAGGTTGTTCAGTTTCTTTATTCCAATTCAATAAGTTTCCAAATGTAAATTCACGCTGCTGCGTCTTGATCATACACGGTGGCTGCACACCTTCCGCGCAGGTCGTCGGTCGTCTTGCCGCCGAGGCTAGCAGAGTGTATCGCCCAGCCGAAGCCTAGCCACTCCGAACGCCCACTTCGCGACCTCACTACAAAGCTAGCAGAGTGTATCGCCCAGCCGAAGCCTAGCCACTCCTAACGCCCGACTTGCAGCTTCAAGCATAGAGCTAGCAGGATGTATCGCCCAGCCGAAGACTAGCCACCCTTATCGCCTGCTCTGCGCCTTGGTCTGGGATATCGTCGACACGGTGTATCGCCCGGCTTACGCCTAGCAACGCGCGCAACTCCCACAGTTGACTACCTCGACCTGGGTTTCCTTGGCTGGTCCTTGTCGCAGGACCTCGCTGCTCCTCGCCTTGTTTCTTGATCCTTGACTCGATCGTCCTTGCACGCGATGGATCTCAGCTGTGAAGTCTCTGCTCGGAAGGCTTGCCACTTCAAGCTCCGAACTTCTCGACTTTGCTTCTCGATCTTCTCGCGGACTTGGTTGGTAACTTGGACGGCTCCTGGATGCACTAGCTTGGGGTTTCGCACTCGCACTAAGTTGCCGTGCGCCGGCGTCCTCTGCCTTTTATAGGCTCCGCCAGTCCCGATAATTCCTGCCGGCATCGGTCACGCCACCCGGTCCAAAGTCTGGCAATCGTCGCGTGACCGGGTCCAAAGTCCGGCTCGTCCCGTTATTTTTCCCGGCGTTTCCTCTTTGACGGCCAAAGTCCACCGCCGCCGATCACGCCACCGGGTCCAAGGCGTCTCTTTTGTGGCGGCCACCTGCGTCGGCACTGCCTGCCTGTTGCTAGGCAGCTTTCCTGGGCTGCCCTCCCCCGTCCCCTCGCCCCGCTTGTTTTGCCAAGCGGCTGCTGTCCTTGGCAGTTTGCATCCACTGCACACTGCTATGTGGGGAGTTTAAATTACAGCTCTTCACGATACTTCCCAGCAAGCGTGGAAAATTCCATTGTAATTGTTTACCTTTTAAATTAGTCTGACCGTAGTCGCATTACGAAAGAATTCCGAATCAAACAATACATATAGTTGTCTCTTTCAAGGTTCTAATGAAACCGAGAATGAATGAAAACTATATATTTCGTTTGGTAAGCAGTGTGACCAAAGAAAGTAAAGAAAATTGTCAAAAGGGGTCACATTGACTTATACTCGTATTTCCAGCTGTGTTTTGTAAACAAACTTTATAAAGTACTGACTTATACTCGTATTTCCAGCTGTGTTTTCTAAAAAACTTTATAAAATACTCTTTAAAGAAAAATTAACTCAATCGCATTTGATTGGGCGTATTACAATTGTAATACGCCACAGTGGAGTTGAAGGCAAATAATAGTGGCGCCACCGCCATCTCCGCCAATAAAGTAATATCTAATTAAATTGGCTTCCATGTTAAATCTCATATAATGTGCCTTTCCGTCACGGCTTTAATCAATTCCACATAATTCTTACGGTGTTTGAAGCGCTCCAACCGATCAGCGATTTCCCCCTTCAACCTTTTACTACCATGTTTCTCACAAAAATATATGCAATTGATATATTTCGCTTTCAATATAACAGCTGTTTAATTGTGTGATCTGGCAACCTTTTTACCCGTGTCGCTCACGAAATTCCATTCATCTTAGTCCCCGGCTAAAGAAAAATCCAGTAAGTTCTTCTTGCTCCTTTCTTTTCTTATTTTTTATATAAGTTTTCCGTTCACGGAATAATTTGGTTGATGTTTAATTTTTTTTTTTTTCTATATTAAGCCCAGTAATTTGGTTGATGTTTAATTAATTTTTTTTTCTATATTAAGCCCAGTATACAAGTACGTGTATTACTGTTTAGTAGTATTTCAGTAGCAGCTTTTTTTAGATAATTAGTCACTAATACATATATAAAGTTTGGCGCGCCCTCGAAAATATTTCACACAAATTGTGGAGAATACCGTGGACGCTACTTTGCAGGCTCGGGGTTGTTTTTAAGGAAACAAACTGGCATGATTTACCGCATCTTGCGAACGTCAGAATTTCGATTCTACTGAAATACTACTAAACAGTAATATACTGGGCTTAATTAGGGAAAATTTATGCTTCTAAAACATGAAATGGTGTGGCGCTATCAGCTTAACTCTGTTTAACAAACGCTGAATATACTACTTTTACAGATCTGGCATCTCATCTGTCAGAATGAATTCATGTATTCGAGTCTGTGTATAAACCCAGTATCTGTCGATTCATTTTTACCGAAGTTGGGTAATGCAACGATATTGAACACAGTGAATTTTGTTATCTTTTGTCATTTCTTGCTCACGCTCCTTCTGTTCCTTCTGTTTTGGCGCCATTTTTTGTCAACAGTTGTCGAAGCATAGTTAGTATAAAACGGCCGATCCATATGTAATATCGGTTATGGACCAGTTGTCTAAGCGGACGATGCATTTAAATTTTGCAAGATCGGCCGGAGTTCAGTTTCAACAAAAACAATTTTTTTTTTTTTTTTCATTTTTATTCTTTTAGCTTAAAAATGTTTTCTCTTATTCAACATTTGGTAAAAAAATTATAGTAATAACACAAAAATATTGATGAAAAAAAGTTAAGAAAATTAACCGGTCGGCTACATGCAGCTTGGCAACAAGCATAAGGTGTCATGTAGACCCTATGTTAAAATTTGCACTTCATTGCCTTATAACTCCGAAGATTATTATACGATCTTACTCAAACTTTCAGAAAACTACCCATATTTATTTAGTTTATGTATTTATGTTACGACTATAGCTTACATAACATTGTTTATGATTTTCGGGGGAGGAAGTGGGCGTGGCCAAATTTGAAAACAAACTTGATCTGCGGGCAACCGATTCCAATGTTGTCACCAAATTTGGTAACTCTAGCTCTAGTCTCTGAGACTGATAGACGGACAGACGGACATGGCTAAATCGACTCGGCTGGTGATGATGATCAAGAATATATATACTTTATGGGGTTGGAGATGGCTCCTTCTGCCTGTTACATATATTCGGGGTTGGCACCTATGGGTGGGTACCGGGTATAAAAATAATACTTCGAATTTATGGTTGTGGTTTTTTGTGGTCTATGGTCCAACAGCTGTCGACTCAGTCCACTAGAAACACTCTTGCGTTCATTTTTACCGATTAGATTTCGACGAAAATTTGATTTTTTGACGAAAATACCAAGAAATGGAAATCGGGTCACTGGCCTTCATTCTATTAGGAGGAGTCCCCTTTTCTACTAGAGTTGCATTTTCCAATTCTACACTCTGGGCTAAATGCAGCCTTTTTCCTAAACTGAAATCATTCGCACGCGACTCAAACTGAAGTCACTTTCTCGAAAGTCTGTTCAAATACTGACTTCAGCCGAACCTTAACGAAGATTTTGATGCAGTTAATTTAAAATGTTGCTTATTAATATTTCTTGATAATGTACTTTGTACAACTCAAAAATATCACGAAAGTTTTTTTTTAAATTTCTTTTGAATTACTATCGCACGCGAAAAAAATATTTATTTTTGTAGTTTTAAACCTATTAGATGTGCAAAATATGTACTTAAATGATTTTAGTATATTTAACATATTTGTACTTTTTCAACTTTTTTCACAAACTAAAATAAACAAAAAAATAAACGTAAAAAATGTAATACATAAAAATGTTGCAGTGAGGCCGCATAGTGGGCGAAAGGGGTGGCAGTCTGCGAGGAAGGAGCGCAGCCGCAACTGCAGGGCGATCAGGACGCAGCAGCAGAACTCGAAATAAGATAAACAACGTGAAATACAATAAACAACCTGAAGAATAATTTGACCCAAAGCGTTCTCTCTGGACGGGCAATCACGCAATACAAATTTGGTGGGACGAGCACACAATTAGTTGCGAGCCAACCAAGAAAAACAGGTCGTTACATCTGGCGCCTAAAACGTGCTTGTCTGAGTCAAGAGAAAAGAACGCAAGATGGGAAAAAGCTGGATCAAGAACGTCAAAAAGGAGGAGGAGGAATGGCGTGGCAAAGCTGCTGGGCATCCAGCTCATCGGCTCTGTCGACGCCATGAGGAAAGCTTTGACGGAGTTCGTAGAAGAACACGGAACAGACCCTGAGGTGGCAGAGACATTGGCCAAGCTGGAGGAGTTCACAAAAATTTCAAGCTTAAAGATACACCTAGCAGACCCGAAAGCCCTAATAGCGAGCCTAGATGTGGCAAGCATGAAGGAACCAGGCAGAAGCAGGGAATCCAGAAAGGAGAGACGTCCGGAGGAGAGAGCATGCAAGCCGGACTACGCAAAGGTAGCGAAACGAGTACGCGGGGGGAACTTTAAATGCGATGGAGGAGTTCTGGAGCAAGTGGAGTGGTATATCGCAACATACAGCCTCGACCTGAACATGATCCCCAGAGCGATGCCAGAACTCCTGCAAGGCAAGGGGTTAAAGTGGTTCATCGCAAACAACAAGCTGGGGCAAAGCTGGAGAGAATTTCTTCCTGCCCAGAGATTAGCTGGAGAAGCTGGCTGACCAGGTCAGACAAAGGAAACAGAGATACGGCGAAAGGTTCAAGGACTACATGGTGGAGGTTTAAACCCTAATGCGGTCACTGCGTAAGTCCAAACGGGAGGCACTGGAATCCTGGAAAACAGCACGCCAGCACTTCGCATATTCATGCGTCCGTATGACTGCAGAGACCTCGATGCCGCAATAGCACTAGGCGACGAGTTTGAGGAACTCAACCAACAGAGGGAGGAATCCGAGAGGGAAAACGCTGCCCACAGGGTCAGATCCCACCAACCACAAATGACTGACTAGAGTGCGGTATGCAGAAGATGCCAGGACGAGAGAGATCACGCAGGAGGAAATGCGCAGCCCAGTCGGAGACCAGCGGAGGCCCAAAGGGAATTTGTGCAGAACGCATCACAGGCCCGCCCTGGAGGGCAAGACCACTGGGCGTGAGAATGCCGGAATCAGCGGGTAGTATTCTGCTGGATGGACGGTAGTCTGCTGCCAACCGTGCGGAAACGCTCAGCGATCCCAGCCTACGAGAGGCCAGCAGGGATCGCAAGGCTACGCCTCGCAAAACTAATAAAACTAAAACTATAAATGTCAGTTCTTCCAAAAGGAGCTGTTTTATCTGGGACACCGCATTACTAAGCAAAGAATCGGCACGGATCCGGACAAGGTAGCAGCGATCGCAGAGCTAAAACCACCATCAACCGTGAGAGAACTCAGGCAATACGTGGGGGAACTCCAAGGACACGGTGTAGGTGAAAGAGCACCACTTGCCGAAGGCCGTGGAAGGATTCGCAGCAAAATTGGCACCAAGATATGGATGGACAAGTCGCCAGTCATCTGCGTCGTACAGCACAACGTCACCAAGAAGGAAAGCTAGTACATATAAGTCAGTTAAAGCCACAGAGGGTAGAAGAAGGAATCGAGGATGTTACGGCCAGGCCAGAATACTCCGACACTCGAGTCAACAACGCCCCACAGCAAGGTATTAGCAGGGCGCGCGATGGCAACGATGAGGATGTTACCGCGGGGGCAGAGGACTCCAACGACAAAAGCGACGAAGAAGATCAGGATGGTACCGCAAAGACGAAGGACTCCATCATCAGTGCCAGTCACACACCACTGTGAAGATCCAGAAGAGTGCGTGAGCGGAACCAAGAGGATGCCATCGTTAGGCAGAGGACTCCAGGATAAAATGAAGAGAGCAAGAAAATACAAGGAAAGTTAACGAGAAAAGTAAATCAAACAAAAGCCCAAAAAAAAAAAAAAAAAAAGTTTTGAGTGCACCTGGCGAGAAATTCGGATGCAAAAAACCTGCCCACGCAGATGACTCGCGATGGAGGCAACTTCCTTTTGCATCCGAAGAAGGGAGGAGGACGATACGCAGTATCGTAAGCGAGTCAGCTACAACAACAAAAACAAAGAACCCGGTAGCGGCGGAAGAAGAACACGCGAGCCGGAGGGCAAGGGAGGGGATACGAACCAGCGGGCAATTTACGATCTAGGCCCCAGGAATCGGCATCGTTTGTTTTTGAAACTCCCCGCAAAGCAGTGTGCAGGAGAGGCACTTTTTTTTTTTTTAATATAATATATGTATATTTTTATTATTTGATTGGCGCACTGCTACGTAAGTGGCAACTTAATCTAATCAGTCTTCAATAAATTCGATTTCATTGGGTCTTCAGTGCTTCTTAAAACTAATAATTTAACATAGGCATTTTAGGGAGAAATAGTATTGTTTTTAAATAATATTAAGTCAAAACCCGGTCAGGCAGGTCTTGAGGATGGTGTCGCTTTAGTCTTCTTTTGACTCTTGTCCGAGGATCAGCATTATTGAAAGCAGCAGTTCCGAGTTTCCTCGCTAGTCTGTTAGGATGCGCATCCAGTCTTTCCATATATTTCTTTGAAATGGTCTGCAGCTTATCGCCGAATTTGGGCACCTTGAGGTCGCGTTCAATGTCACTGGTTCGCATATACCAAGGAGCTCCAGAGATCCTCCTTAAAGTTTTTGCCTGTAAAATTTGGATCTTGTTAAGGTTACTTTTCGCAGCGATCCCATAAACTTGAAGGCCGTAGAAGAGACTGGGGGCTAGTATGGCCTTGTAGATCTTGACCTTGTAGCCAAGGGATAGCTTGTTGCGTGGTGCAAGAAGCCATGACATCCGAGCAACCTTGGCCCTGAAGGAGTGCTGTATAGCCGTGATGTGCCTGCTGAAGGTAAGCTTTCTGACAAGGGTGTTGCCTAGGTATTTATACGCCTGATGGTGTCTGATTTGATTTTCATTAAGACTGACGCCTGGACAGCTATCTCGGCGGTTAGTGAAGGTCACAATAGCGCATTTGTCGGCGTTAATGCGCACATTCCAATTCGCAGCCCATTGCTGAAATGCATCCAGGTATTCCTGTAGTGCAAAAGTGGCTGCCAAGATACTTTTACTTTTTGTGAGTACAGCAGTATCATCACTGGAATTTCGGGATCGCTTTGTTAACATTCTCGAAAGTAAGTAGCCTGTTTAAGATTAGCCTTTCCAAAATTTTCCCCAGGGATGGAAGTAGACTTATGGGCCTGTACGAGTCCACGTCTGTCGGCAGTTTTCCAGGCTTGATAATCATAATTATACTCGCCGATTTCCAGACTTTCGGAAAGTATACAATATTTAATATACTGTTGTATATCAACACAAGGAACTACAAGGCTTGAACTGGTAGATGTCGAATGGTTCCGTTGTCAAGAAGGTCTTCCCCAGGAGCATTCTTTGGAGACATTTTAGATACTAGGACCTTTACTTCTGGCAATGTTACAGGGCTTACAGGCAGGCTCATTTGAAATGGAGATTCCAAGTACTCATCAACTTGTTGACATAGACTTTCCGGCGCATAATCATAAGGTCTAAAACGTTGCTCTAGGTTGTTAGCGAACACTTCAGTTTTCTCCAGGCTCGTGCGACACCAGCCACCTGTGGTGTTTCTAATAGCTGATTTTGGGGTGGGCTGATAATTCTAACTGGCGTCTGTGCCCAAGTTTTCAAGAAAGCTGTCTATTTGGTCCTGCTTTCTTCGGGCAAGGGCCTTATGTAAACAATTGGCCAGCCTACTGTGTATCTGTTGGATACGGTAATCTCCTGTTCTTGCATATTCCCTTCTAACTCTACGTTTCAGACTAAGCAGTGCAACAATTCTGGGTGGTAACTGGAGTGGTCTGGGAGCGCCTGTGTTATGCCGATTTCTGGGTGCAGCAAGCTCAGCAGCCTGGTTTAGTTTGCTCATGAAAAGGCTGATGGCATTA